>JADLZL010000937.1:0-12086 GCA_015844335.1 Chrysopogon serrulatus
GTAGTAGATGAGATCGAGGGGTGGTGAGGTGCGCGAGATCAAGAGCAAGAAAGTAACACGAGACACGGGTTTAGGCGAGGTTGGGGCCGTCGAGGTGGCGTAAAACCCTAGTCTGTGTTACAGGTTGTGGATTATGATCGGGAACAATCTGTCTTGGAGGGGGTCCACCCGCCTTATATAGTCGGGGGGCGGGGTTACAAGATCAATCTAATCTTGCTTTCACGATCGGCACCAACCCGGCCCGACCCGGGAAATCCTAGGTTCAAAGGAAGCGATCGCTTAGATGATCTAGGCGAATCATATACGCATGCCGAGTCTTGCGCCGCCTCCGCGGTCTTACGGTGGCGCTCGGCATGGTCTTCTCATTTGGGCCTTTGCCGACCGCTCGGCCCGAGCCCTCGGTGAGGGATACGGGGGAGCAATCCCCCCACGGCTAGTCCCGGCAGCTTGCGTGTCTCAACCCAAGGTTGGGAACCATTCGGCGTCTTCCTTGGTGCCGGCAATTCTTCAGGCCGGTGTCCGGGCGGTGCGAAAGTCGATCAACGGACCCGGCAGTCGTGGCGGTCGGCGTCGTCGAGCCCGGACGATGCGGTCTTTGGAGGGAGGCGGAGGCTAGCGCCGTGGAACACCGGCCCGGTCGCTGCGGTTGAGGAGAGCGGGAGGTCCCACTGTCGGGGAGGCTTGAGCTGCTCAAGAGAAAAAAAAAAAAAAAAGATCTCCGGCATACGGGTCCCGTGTACCACGTCGAGGTCGCTTCGGCGGCGTGTACCACGTAGTCCCGAGGCGAGTAGTAGGCGAGGCATGAGGCTGGTGCCGGGATCAAATTTGTCAAAGTATGAGTTGTTGAATCTTGGGTATGCGGTCCCAGAGGCGCTTGTCATCTTCTAGGGTCCAAACTTTGGTTTTTACGCCGGGTGCGGGGCTGCGACCCGGTGATCGAGCCGGTGGGCCAGCGGCCCGGCCTTGGGCCCTAGCATCCCCAGGAAACATCGCCCGGTCCGGCTCGGCTCCCGGATAACCACGGCGGCGCGCGGTTTCCGGAAGGAAGAAGCGGCGGCTTGGCCTTGGCGCCCAACACCGTATCCGAATCCATTTAAAAGGCCGGGCATGGCCTTTCAGTCACACTCTTTGCCTTCCTCTCGACGCCTCGCAAACCCGTGCCTCTTCGCCTTCCTACGCACAACCAACCTTTCTCTCCCACATCACCGGCGCTCCCAATCCGAAACCTAGATCCGAAATGGCGGCGGCAAGGGGCAAAGCGTGGTTCGCGGGCGGCTCCGCGCGTCGAGGCGCAGGCGGAGATGGAGCGCGGAGGGGTCCCCTAGCAGCGGAGGTGGAGTAGGCTACCGACACACACGCGAGGCGTCCTCGATGAGCTTTCGTCGCGGACAGTGCTGCCCGGCCGAGGCGCCTTGTGGCGCCCACCGTGGGAGTCATTCCCCACCGGCGAGCGACAACGAGCTCGTTGTGTTTGCGGATTATTTCGCCCGCGGGTTCGGGCTGCCCGGCGCACCCCTTCCTCGGAAGCTCCTTGCCTACTACAAGATCCGCCTCATTCATCTCCACCCCAATTCCATTCTTCATCTTTTGTTTTCATCCATTTTTGCGAGGCTTTTCTCGGCATTCCTCCCCACTTCAATCTCTTTCGCCATCTCTTACGCCTTGGGCGTTTTCTTTGGAGCCAGCTCACCCAAGGTAGTCGGTGGCCTCTATCTCTGTCTTCGGGGACGGGATGAGGAACCCGGTACCTTGGGCTGCCCTCGGCTCTTCCATCAAGGGGTGGAACACCCAATGGTTCATCATCGGCAACCCCGCTCCACGGATCTCAATGAGGTGAGCAGTGGTGGAGGCGTCAAGCCATTTTGGTCGGCGGCCGTCATGCCGACATGGTGCGGTGGAGGGGCTGCTTCGGCATCATCCGCCCCATGAACTGGGGGGGGGTGGCGGTGGCTATCGACCGTCTTTGCGGCGCATCCCGACCATGCAAGGCGCGAGCACCCGAGGAATGCAGTACTCAGGGGATAATGACCCTACGGCGTGAGGCAGCGGGAGGCGTCTCTAAGGAGGTTCTCTTTTCGGCGGCTCACGCCGTTTTTCGTCGGAGGTACCAGTGAGGCTTCGGGTATGCGAGAAACCCTCTGACTGGGCAATCGCGGCCGGCGGTGAGTTTTACTGCTTTGTTATAGTATTATGTGTGTGATTGGCCATTTGCTCAAGCCGCCGTTTATGCGGGGATCGAGCCGTTTATGTGTCGGATGTGCCCGGCGACACTGGCCGGCCCAGTGTAGGCCGGCGATCAATGGGAAATCCGCAAGATTGCGGAGGACTGCTTGAGCGAGGGGCCGAGAAAGTGATCCCAAAGCGTCGAGCCAAGGCCCATCGGCGAAGGGTGGCTCGGAGGAGGCGCCGCCCGAAGAATAAGAAAGAGGCCGTGCCCCCCACTGCCTCAAATGCATTCGAATCGGCGAGGGCGAGGCGGGGAAGCGAGCCGTCATCCTCTCGGATGGCGAAGATCGGGAGGACCGCAGGCGTTGGACAGGCGTCCGGCGTCGATCGGCGTCGAAGGCTGGCGACTTCTGCGCGCGGCCGGTGTTTGAAAATGCCGACCCGAGGGCGCCCGCCAAAGGCGGCAGCGGCCATCGGTGCCCCGACCCGGCCGAGGCGGGCGGCTACAGAGGCCCGGCGTTTCGGCGCTTCGGCACCGCCCGATCCGACTGTAAGTACCAACTCGTTTCTTTTTTGTTCTGGTGTTGTCGGGTTTGGCTTAGGAATTAATGCATCGCGGTGATCCGTGGAGGAAGACCCGGCCGTGCGGGGAAGGATGACTTTCGGTCGTCCCGAGAGACAGCCCACCCCGTCTGCGGCCCGTGCGGGGTGATTCCCGACCCAGCCATGCAGGGCTGGTGGGGGCTCGATCCCAGCCTGACCGGGCTGCGAGGCTGCGACCTTTGTTCGCGGCGGCCCGCGAGGGCGCTCGCCGGCTTTGCTCGATGCGTCCGCCCCGTCGCCCGGCAAAGAGTAAGCGCCGCAGCGGGAAGACGGTGGCGGCGAGCCGAGCCGGAGGAGGTAATAAGGGAAGTGCCCGCGCCACGGGAGAGCCTGCTTGGCTTTGCCACGTTCTATCGACCCCCGGGGTGAGCGGGTGGAAGTGGTGGGCGAGATCGCCGTCGGTGAATACGAGGAATCGGCGTCCGATCTCGAAAGGCTGCTCGGCGTCGAGCTACAGTAAAGTAATCATATTATGCATTTGATAGTGTTGCGAGCTTATGTCGAATATGTATGTAGGAGCTGGCCCGTGCCGGCGGGAGGCGGGCGCGAGCTGCTGGGAAGCGATCAGCGGCCGCCTACGAGAAGATGAAAGGCCGACAACGAAGCGGCTTCTTCGTGAAGACGGCTTAAGCGGAGTGGGTCGGCTTTGCTCGGCGCAATCGAAAGAGCCGTTCGTGAGGGCGGCGCCCGGCTATGCGCCCGGCGAGTGGAAAAAGCTGGAAGCGTGAAGCGCTCGGCTCGTGGAAGCGGCCGCCGCCCGGCGATCGGCCGGGCGAGCAAACACTGCGGCGCGGGTGGCCGGTATGTTTTCCCCTACCTTCCTTTCGGCGCTCTTGTGTATTACATGCTGACTTGTGCTCGGCTTCTGCGGCTCTTGAAAGGCGGCTGCGGCGATCTCAGCCCGGCTTCGTCGAGCTAACCGTGAGGCGGCCAAGGCTACCCGGTCGGCGGAGGCAGCCCGGTCCGGCACGGCGTAAAGTGCTATTGTCTTTTGCTTTGTTTGCCCGATTGCACGTGTCGGGGGTTTTAACACTTGTTCGCGGTTGTGCGGGAGAATGCGGCGGCGGCCGGGAGGATTTGAAAGCGGCGTCTCGCGGCCGCGAGGAAGCGGATGGAAGACACCATCGTCCACGACCCCCTTGTTGAATCTCGTCGATCCGGACGGAGGGTCTACTACGGGGCGTGCTCGGGGGCGCTATCCTTGGTGTCACGCTTCACAGTGCGATGCCGGGCCGTTCTACCACAAACACGTGTGTTTGTTCACGAGAAGCGACTTCTTTTGCTTGCTGAACGAACATTGTATTGGCGCTGGTCGATCGCACTATCCCGGGTGGAGTTATTCGGGTCGAGGCGGGTTTGCCGGACCACGTTGGTCGCCCGGCCAGGGGAAGGCGAGTGCCGAGTCCTCGTCTTTGCCGTCAAGGTGGTGGAGGACTGGACCTGTTCGGCGAGGAGGGCCGGCAGCGCCCTAGGAGGAAAAAGCGTTAGAATTGACTTATGTATTGCGTGTGGAGGCATGCGTAAATGATGTTAATATCACTTTTTGTTTTTGCGTGTAATGTGTTTGCCGTAATGCCTGCGGTGTGTGACTTTGTCGTCTTGGGACCGGCCCAAGTTTCCTAGTATCTCGTAGCGCTAAGGGTATGTTCCTTGTATTCTTGGCGTAGAGGGTACCGGGGTCCCACGGGAACTTGCTGGCCTTTCCATAGCTTGGAAGCGGCTGCTGCTGCGTGTAGGTTTGGGCCGAGGAGCAGGGGTTGCTCCGATCGGTTTGAGTTAAAAGTGCGTCTTGGCGGTCTTCTTGGCGTATAGTGCGTGGATAGCACATATGAAAAATGAATGCACGAGGAGAAAAGGAGACAAGACAAAAAGACATTAAATCATATATATATTTGGATTACAAAGGGAAGCGGAGTACATATCTTTGTTCATCTTGACTTATCGAGGCGTAAAAGCGTATTAGGTGCTCGGCGTGCCGGGGAGTTTGGGATATCGCGCCCGTCGACTCCACCGGCCTATAGGACCACAGTCGGGTGACCTCCTTGGCGATGAAGGGACCATCCCGGGGGGGGAGGAGAGCTTATGCATGCTGCCGGGCTCGTGCGGCGGCGTAAGACCCAGTCGCCCGGCCGCGAAGGGGCGCTCCGGGCGTTGCGGTCGTAATAGCGGCGGGCGCCCTCTAGGTACTTTGCCCGATCGGATGCGGCGGCTAGGCGTTCTTCTTACACGGTCGGTCGTCGTCCTTGGCTTGGTCGGAGGTTTCCTCGGGGTAGTTTTTCCACTCTTAGCGTCGGAAGGCGGCGTCCTCGGGTAGGGACGACTTCCGACCCGTATACCATGTAGTAGGGGAAACCCCATTGTGCTCGGCTGATGTGCGTGCGCGATCCCATCTGGCGGTGGAAGTTCCTTGACCACCTTCCGGGTGCTTGTCGTCCTTGCAGTACAGGCGCTTTTTAAGTGCGTCGGGGATCATTCCGTTCTTGGCTCGGCTTTGGCCGTTGGCACGTGGGTGCGCAAGCGGAGACATATTGACCAAGATGGGCGCTCTTCACAAAACTCCCGAACTTCGTTTCCGTGAAGTTTGACCAGGGTCGATGATGATCTTTGTTCGGGATGCCAAAGCGGTGAGCGATTTCCTCAAAAGAACTCGGCGGCCTTCTTGCTTGTCGGTGGCGAGTGGTTTGTACTCAATCCCACTTGGAGAACTTGTCGATGGCGACCGATGCGTATTTAAAATTGCACAGTGCGGCTGCGAAGGGGGCGATCTGGTCGAGTCCCCCAGGCTGCGAGCGGCCGGGCTGGCAAGGATCGTCATTAGGCGTGGGCGGCGGGTGAGGCTGCTTGGCGGCTGGCATCCCTCGCAATGTCGCACGGGTGTTCTGCGTCGGCTACGGCGGTCGGCGATAAAATCCAGCTCGGAAAGGCTGCAGGCCGGGTTCAAAGGCGCAATGGCTTCCACGAGTCCCGGCATGTATTTCTTTTTAGTATCTTCAAGCCCCGGGCTGCGAAGCGCACTTTGCGGGGCGTTAGCGTTGGCGTTCTGCGCATCGGCGAGCCCCTCTACCGGGGACGTAGTGCTTGCTCCGCCCGTATCAAAGCGCTCTGTCTCGGTTTTGTCGGCCGGGACCTCGAGTTGGTGAGGTATCGATGAGCGAGGCGCCGATCTTCAGCGTCGGTGGCCTTGGCGAGTGCGGTTGCCTTCTCCTCGCGATGGTCGGGTTGGGCGTCGCTCCGTCTTGGCCGATAGATGGTGTCGGGGAGGTCGTGCGCAAATCGCTGGCGGAATGGGCTGCTCGTGTAGAGCCTAGCTTGGAGAGCCGATCGGCCTCACGAGTTTTTTCTTCGAGCGATGTGGTGGAACTCAATGCCGTAGAATTTGTTCTCGAGTTTCGGATTTCGAGCGGTGGCGTCCATTTTCTCGCTGGTGCAAGACCCGGTCTTTGTTTACTGGTTGACGACCAGGTAGCCAGAAGTCGCCGAAGATTTCAGGCGTTTGATCCCCGGGGATATAGCAATCTTGATGCCGTGGATGGCGGCTTCGTACTCGGCGGCGTTGTTAGATGCCTTGAAATGTATTCTCAAGGCGTATCGGAGTTCCTCGCCGCTTGGAGATACAAATGCGACCCCTGCACCCGGCCGCTCACATTTAGCGCACCGTCAAAGTACATCTTCGGTCTTTGGGGGTGCTCGGGTGGGCGGTTCCTGCATGTCCGTCCACTCGGCGATGAAGTCGGCGGCGCACAGGACTTTATCGTCGGCGGCTCGCGTACTCAGCGGTGTATGCGCGCCCGATTTCGACTGCCCATTTGGCGATTCTTCCGTCAACCTCCTTGTTCTTTATGATGTCGCCCGCGTCCGGGGAATTGGGACACCACCGTTATCTTGTGAGGCGGAAGTAGTGGTTCACCTTGCGTGGCGTCGATGGGGCGGCGTAGATGAGCTTTGTATTTGCGGGTAACGAGTTTTGGACTCGTTCGGGACCTCGCTTATGTAGTAGACAGGCTTTGCACCTTGAATGCATGCCGGGTTCGTCACCTTCGGCGGCGACATTTTGTGGAACCACCCGATTCGTTCTTTGCGATGTAAAGGAGGAGATCCTCGCCCGGGTAGCGGGGCCGTTAAAACGAGGGGGCGTCGTCAAAAAAACCTTGAGCTCCTTGAATGCCTCGTCGGCTTACGGAGTCCAAACAAACTTGTCGGACGCTTCGGGGTAAGCGGAAGAAAGGCATGGCCCTCTCTCTAGCTTGGAGATGTACCGACTTAGGGCTGCCAAGCGTGCGAGCTCTGTACTTCCTTGATATTGGTTGGCGGCAACATTTTGGTTATGGCCGACACCTTCTCGGGGGGTTTGGTTCAATCTGGTGGCTGGCTGACCGTATTCGAGCAGGATTCAGGAAGCTCGAAAATGCACTTGTTTGGATTGAGTTTCCATCGATACACTCGGAGACTTTTGAATGTTTGGTCAAGGTCGGCGATTAAGCTATCGGCGGTTTTAGATTTTACCTGGCGTCGTCGGCGTAGGCCTCGGCGTTGATGCCTATCGATCCTTCGGGCATGCTTGAATTGTCATTTGGTGCGTCGCCCTGACATTCTTTAGGCCGAAGGACATCGTCGTGTAGCAATAGGCGCCGAATGGAGTTATGAAGGCCGTTTTGACTGGTCGGACTCCTTTAAAGGCGTCTGGTGATACCGGAATAGCGATCAAAGCGAGAGGAGTTCGCGGCCGGCGGTGGAATCTACGACCTCGTCGTGCGAGGGTGAGTGAGCAGGTCTTTAGGGGCGGTGTTTGTTAAGATCGGTGTAATCAACGCACATTCGCCATTCTTTATTGCTTTTGCGGACGAGGGCTGGGTTTGCCGGCCACTCGGCGTGATACACTTCTTTGATAAAACCGGCTAAGAGCGGTTGATTTTCTACCCTAATAGCCTCTTTCTTGTCTTGAATCGGGCGGAGCTTACGCTTGACCCGGCTTGGCGGAGGATGAGACGAGGGGCGTGCTCGGCATACTTCCTCGGTACTCGGGCATGTCCTTGGTTTTCCATGCGAACACGTCCACGTTGTCCCGGAGGAAGGCGGCGGCGGCGTCTTCCTATTTGGGGTCGAGGTTGGCGCCGATCCAGTGACTTTGGAGGGGTCACCCGTGCCCAAGTCGATGACCTTGGTCTCCTTGTTCTTGATGGAGGGCGCGGTGGTTCATTGGCCGGGATCTCTGGTCCTCGGCGGCACTTCTTTGGAGTCGGCGAGGCACGCTTGCATCTTGGCGGCGGGCCGGCGGTCTCGTTGATGATGTAGTTTTCTTGCTGCAAGCGTGGGCTTTCCTCGGGTCGGGCGGAGGGTGAGCACACCACTAGGAGGCTGGCATCTTCATCACGAGGTAGGCGTAGTGAGGGACCGCCATAAACTTGTGCGGGGCCGGGCGTCCCGGTATGGCATGATGGGCCGTGTCGAAATCTGCGGCGTAGAACAGCCCGAGGTTTTCCTTCGGAACCCGGCTTTGGGGTGCGAACTATCTTTGGCGAGTCACTTGGCCGGCGGCTCCGATGGCTTGTAGGGATGATGCCCCGAGCGGAGATTCATTTTTGTAGGGCCTCTTTCGGGATGCGAGTTCTCGGGCGACTTTGGGAAGAGTATGTTCAGGAGCTCCCGCCGTCGATGAGGACACGCTTGAAGTGGGCGTTGCCCGATCAGGTCGAGGACCGGGGAAACGCCCGGGGTATGTATGTCCGACCACTGGTCTTCTGCTGAAGGTGATGGGCTGGTCGGACCATGGCGGGGAAAGGCGGGGTCGGCGATAGTTTTTCTCGTCGGAGGCTGCCATGACCCTCTGGCGGTCGGCTTCTTGCTCCTCTTGCTTTCCATTGCGTGTGGCCCCCGCGGTCGTGGCCACGCTCTTGGGCCGGTGTTTGACGAAGTACCGTGCAGTTTCGAGGTCATCTTCTTTGTCGCCGCCATTTTTGTAAATCGTCACGTCGGCGTTTGGCGCTTCATGTCTTCTTCAGGAAAACTTTGCGAGCCGTAGCATTGGCGCATGGTGTGCGTCGCATTCTTGTGGATCGGGGCACGGCTGATCGGGACTTTGTCGAACTTCGGCGTCGAGGGTTTCGCTTGACCCGTGACTTGGCGTTGTTCACGTCGGGCGGCGTCCACCGGTGTCGGTCGGCGGTCGCGGTTGTCGTGGCGATGATCCGGCGCCGATCCCTGCAGTCGGTGTTGCGTCGTTGGGCCGAGGCTCTGGCGGCGGAGGAGGGGCATGGGCCTCTTCCACTGCGGCAGAAGTCTCTATGGTGCCCCTCGGCCTCCTCTCCACATGCGTGGCGTCGGCGGTCTTCATCGGCTTCGCCCGATTGTTTCGGGCGTTTTACGTGGAGCTTTTCGCGCGAGGGGAGTTCTTTGTATGTGAGTCCTCGGATGAAGGCCGTGATAACATCAGTGTCATTGGCGTTAGCGGCAGTGCGCGTGGAGAAAGCGGCGAATATCTTGCCGGGCGTCTCGATGGGGCTGCGCTGCCCGGCCGTTCGAGTCGTGGCGCGTGGCTTAGCGTCACATGTGGCCATATAATTGTCCACAAGCAGCTTTTCGGAGTTGCGCCCGGTTGTCGATGGGTTCTCCTCCGGTCCGTGAACGATTGAGGGCCGGGGCGAGCATGGCAGGCAAGTAATTTGCCATGGTGTCTTCCGTGCCCCCGTGGCGGCGGCCTTTCTGGCGTGCGTCACGGAGCCCTTTGCTCGGGGTTAGCCTTGCCGTCGTAGGACTCCAGCATTTCGAGGGGATCCGGAAGTGGCCAGGCCACCCGATGGGCCGCCGGCCGTGCCGAGAGGGGCTTGGGGCCCTCGATCGCTGGCGCCGTTGCGGTCGGGCCCGTGCTCGGCGTCGAAGCGGCAGCGGCGCTCCATCTCGGCGTTGTAGAGCATCGGTGCGTGGCGTCGATGGCCGCCGCGGCGTCACGTCCGGCATTGATGATCGCCACGAGGCGTCGGCGGGTGGCTGGTTGATAGTTGGATCGGCATGTCGTGGCCGCCTACGTTGCATGTGGGCTGCGCTACCTCTCCGTCATTGTGTGATCGGGCGGAGCGTCTGGATCTTCCGGCCGTGGCCAATTTGAATGCGGATGTGGAGGATCGGGCCGGCATCTCCGTGCTTTGTTCACTGCACTTGGCGGCCTTGATGAAAGCTTTAGCCCGGTTTACGAGGGGTCGGGGCAAGTGCCTCAAGCTCGTTGGCGGCGGCGAGATTGGCGCTCGAGGTCGGCGCTACGATCTGTTCGTCGATGTAGGCGAACTCTTACGCCAAGTTCTGTAGAGGTGGCGTCGGGGCGGCCGCATCTCGGAGAGGCCTTTGCTCTGTTCCTCGTAAGCCACCACGGCGTTCGGCTCGATCGGCGTTGCGGCGCCTCGCATCGGCCGGCGATGTCCGTCTGTCTCGTCGGCCGGTGGGTCCTCGTCGGCGAGACCGCTCGAACATGAAGATCTGCGCCGGGTATACCGGGAGGGGTGTAATTTATTTGGAGGTTCGGTCCACGACAGCGATTGATGTATCTAGATCGGATGCAGGAGAGGCATCGGAGTCGGAACAGTGCGCTCCTCGAGGATGGTGTGGAGTGACTCGTCGTCCTCCGGCCGGTGGGGCGTACCATGTTAGCGGTCGGCGATGGGGTGTCGGCCGGTGATGGTTGGGCGAGTTGTCGCCGTGCTACTTCTGAGGTGGGTACCAGCGGGACCTTGCGGTCGGGGTGATGCCACCATGGTTGTAGATCTGTTCCTCAGGGGATATGCGATGGCGTCCCCCGAGTAGTTTAGGTGCGGGAGGAATCTCCCGGAGAACCACCGGGGCCCAAACCGGGTGGGTCGTCCCATTGGCTGCGATGGGACGTCGGTCGGTGGGCCTCACCGGGGCGGTGATGGCCTCGGCGGGTGGTCGGATCGGCGTGGTGCCCGGCGGCGGCGTGCGGGTTGCCATCGGTCCGGCGGGTGGGTGCTCGCTAAAGCTGCTGCGGCGTGTTTTCGGCGAGTTCGATGCACTCGCGTATGCCTCCACCGGCCGGTCGATGAGCTCAATCAGGTCGTCGGAGTTGGGGGGTTCCTCTCCCGGCAGGCGGCTGCAGCGTCGCCCCTGCAGGGGGAGGATCGCCGTGGCCTCGCTTGGAGGCGCTGGCTCAGTCGGCAGGGGCAGCGCATGCCGATTCCATTGGATGGGATCGGGGTTGGCCATTCTCCCCCGCCATCGTGCTCGGCGGCGGTCCACGTGATGGATCGGCGGTGAAGGTCATGCGGCCAGCGGCGGAAGGCGGCGGTGGAAGGTAACCATCTTGCTCGGCGACGGATCTGAAACGCACACCCCTACCTGGCGCGCCCGGTATCGTATCGGTGGTCGTGGCCTACCTTGGGGGGTGCCGAGGTAGTAGATGAGATCGAGGGGTGGTGAGGTCTTGCGAGATCAAAGAGCAAAAGTAACACGAGACACGGGTTTAGACGAGGTTCGGGCCGTCGAGGTGGCGTAAAACCCTAGTCTGTGTTCTGGTTTGTGGATTATGATCGGGGAACAATGTCTTGGAGGGGGAGGGTCCCGCCTTATATAGTCGGGGGCGAGGGGTTACAAGATCAATCTAATCTTGCTTTCACGATCGGCACCACTGACGGTAGGCCCAGGGAAATCCTAGGTTCAAAGGAAGCGATCGCTAGATGATCTAGGCGAATCATATCTGCATGCCGAGTCTTGCGCCTTACTCCAGGTCTTACGGTGGCGCTCGGCATGGTCTTCTCATTTGGGCCTTTGCCGACCGCTCGCTGTTGAGCCCTCGGTGAGGATACGGGGGAGCAATCCCCACGGTATATAATTACTTGTCATTAGCAACTAGTCACTCTTGAATTACTAACATTCCTAAACATGAAGTAGGTTGTCATCCCCAATTATATTGCTAGAAATTAACATAGATTTATATTGTACTATTGTGACTAGGCGAGATAAAATATATGAATAAGATATAAATATAAACTAATGGGTTACGCAAGCGGACGAGATAATTATACGTTGTAGCATTTTACCTAGGGAAGTCTCCGGGTTGTCGATTTATAATTATACCTCAGGGAAAGCTATGTAATAAACTATTATTGCCATATTGATGTGAAACTATGTGGACATGATAAGCAATACTACCTAAGTCGTATACTCTACTTATAACAGGCAAGAGGTCACAAGATAAATAAAGATAAATGCGGGTGATAGCATAATCATCAAATATCATAATTAAAGATAATCATCGAGCATCTTACTAGTCATAATCACAGCTAGCCATTGGATAAACTACGGAGATAGGTCTA
>JADLZL010000939.1:0-20222 GCA_015844335.1 Chrysopogon serrulatus
ATTTATTGTGAAAGATGACATATGATGGCGGGAGCTCCATTGCCAAGAGGCTCAAGCGATTTACCGACAAGATCTTTTATAAAGTGACATCGCCCGTTTTTCCCTCGGTGGCGGTCGAGCCACGCCCACAACCAATAGTTCTTGACTCGCGATAGGAGGATCATTTGTCCGCAGTTTCACATGTCCTAGCTTCTAAGCGGGGAGAGGTGTTGGTGATGAAGCGAGATGGGATGCTCGACGGATGGACGGTCACGGCGGTCAAGAGTCAGTAACACCTCTGGTGTTACGTTAACCTACACCTGCCATGTCATCATAAGTATTGCATAAGCATTCATGATTAAAGAACCTAACATGTATACCTAAAATGATTTTATTAAATTCTAGGGTTGTTTGAGCTCCTTTATATCATATGTGTATGTGCGGACCTTTTAAAATTCACCTAAATGCTTAATTATGTTTACAAAGATGATTAACTAAAACCAACCTTGATGGTTGCAAATGTTTGACTAACCTTGATTAACATCCCAAACATGTTTTACAAGTCAATTATGTAAAAAGAAAGAACAAAAGTTGGATTTGGAATTCAAATGCCAACTCTTTCCATAATTGGCTAAGTGTTGGAATTCAATTTCTGGGAGCTAACCATAATTAATTTTCTAAATAAAAGTTGCCAAACTTTGGTACCATTTCAAAGTATGAACTTTGTACTTTGAAAGGGTACCATTGGTTGGGTTTAAAAATCACCACAACACCATTAATTGATTGCCCAAACTTCGAATCAGCTTTTACTTTTCAAAATCTTGAAATTCAAAAGTACTTTTATCCCTTTCTCAATTGCACCCCAAAATATTCAAAATTTGGAAAAACTTCAAAAATACTGATTATACATCTCTTTGAGCTCTACAAGTTTGGTAAATAAAGTTTTTTAAGTGTTTGAATAAAATCAAAAGTAATTTCAAAAGTTTATCAAATTGGAAAATATCCCCTTTTTGATTTTTAAACTCAAATTCAAAATTTATTCAGTTTCATGAAAAACTCTTTTAATAAAAGTTCTAGATCATGAAAAATTGAACAACTTTTATTTTTGGAGAATTTCATCTTTTATTCAAAATTTAAAAGTAATTTTGAAATCTTCAAAGTTAGGGGTTTTGCCCTCTTTTCAAATTTGAAATGCAATTTCAAAATTATTTGGAATCTGGCAAAATTTGTTTAATGAAAGTTGTAGAGCATGAAATTTTGCACAATCTATATTTTGGGAGATTTTCTTATCCAGTTCAATTTTTGGGAGTAATTTTGAAAAGAAAAAGAAAAGGTGGCACTGCTACAGTAGATCAACAGGAGGAAGGGACACCTTGCTCTGCCCATGCTGGCCAGTCGGCGCCGCCGTGTCCTTCTCGCGTCGTCACCGGTTTCCCGCTGCCAACCACCTAGTCATCGTCGCGAAGCCTTTTGCCACCTCACCGCGCCGTTCTTGCCCTATAAAAGGCCGTGGCCGACGTCGTCGTCAAGTTTCTTTCTTCCACCGCCGTCGTCGACATGCCTCTGTCCGCCGGCAAAAAATTCGCCTTCCCTGCTCCATGATCGAGCTCAAGCTCTTGAGCACAGCTCCGCCACTCCTTAACCTCTTTCGAGAGCCAGCTCTCATGACCAATTGCCACCGGGATTGGCTGCTGGCTGCTTTTTCTTCTCCGACAACGGCTAGGCGTCGCCGTGCTACTTCTCACCGCGGCCAGCACCCTACAGAGCGGTTCCAGCCCAACCAACACTACTGGTTGCTTCGCCGAGCTCCAGTAAAGCTTGTCGACCCATCGGTTCTCTGCTTCAACCAAGCGCGTCATCAAGTCTCGGTGAGCTCCTTTATGCTTCCCCGAGCTCTAGCCTAGCCAATCCAGGCCGGCAACGGCGAGCCGCCATTGCGTCGTCGCCGCCGTACGTTGTCGAGCCACCGTGGATGCCACCATGCCGGCTCCAGTGGCTATCAGGGGTTGTGTCGTAGCTTGTTAGATGCGTCTCGGTGAGAGGAGTGTAGCGGTGCCCTCCTCGTCGCCGGGGAGAGCTCATCGTCGGCAGGCGGCCGCCCGACCATCGCGCCTCCTCGGTTTGAACGGGGGAGAGAGGGAGAAAGAGAGGGCCGACAGCGGGGCCCGCCGTTAGCGAGTGAGAGAGAAAGGGAGCCGGCCGGCGGGCGCGCGCGCAGCTCGTGGGCCGAGTGGGCCGTTTGGGCCGCACAGTGGCCCGCGAAGGAAGGTTTTGTTTTTCCTTTTTCTTTATTTGTTTTTAAATGCTGATTTTCATAATTTCATAATTAAATTATCTGGGCAAATAAAAATGTAACAAAAATATATATGTGATCCTTGTGACGTGCTCTTTGTAGAAAAAAATACTAACTTTGGTTTTCCAGTAAATTTTATTTGTGATAAAAATTGCTCCTTTAATTGATAAATGTAAATTCCATGATTTTTAATAAATAAAATATAAGTCCAAAACTCATGAGATTTGTTTTGGGTGCTAATTAGATGATAATGATATTAATTAAGAAATTTGATCATGATTTGATTAATTTTTATTTTATGCTTAATTAATACCTTAATTAATTAATGTTTAATTAGTTAATGCTTTGATTAATTAGTGTTTAATTAATCTACGAGTAGCAAGTTTAATTAGCGGCTTTCAACGACTGTAAAAATGGTTAATAAATTAATAATTAATCTTAATCATTATAGAGTTAATTGATTTTGGGATTGAATGATGACCCTAGGTCATTAACCCCAATGACCTTCAAACAATTTACGTTGATTGCGTGCACCGTTAGTCAATCGTCGTTGATGCTAACTATGCTTTCTTAGTGCAACTATACCGCGAAGAAAAGTTGTACTCAAGATAGGCTAACTATCTTGCATCATTATCGTATGTCTTTTATTTATTGAATGCATTGTAATCATGCATCCTTATCGTGTAGCTATGAAATCGAGGAGGGAGTTGATCCGACTCTGTTTACGGAGAGGTTGATCGGTGGGAAGAAGTTGGATCCGATCTTCCTGACTTTGTTGCCGACCCTAACTTCCCCAAGCCACAAGGCAAGCCCCGGATGCATTCAAACACTTTCTTGTATTTTGAAAAGCTTTTATATTCTATGTTTATGATATGATGCATTAGGTGTTAGGAGTTGTGTGATATCCTACTTGATGCATTTACCGTACCTTGATATATTATCACGGATACTGTTTTTGATTTTGAAATGCTTAGTATGCTTAGTCCTGGCGATAGCATAGGATTTAAAATCAAAATGTTTTCAAAGGTGTGATAACGATATCATCTTTGAGAAGTATCAAAAACTTGATGTACCTGTTGTTTATCCTTTACTTCGATCGGGTCAAGGATACTCAACAGTGACATGATGAGTAAGTCGAGACATCAGTGGAGTGACTTGCATCAGGAAGGGTTAGTGCCCTGGTGAAGTATTGTCCACTTGTGTCGGTTAAGGACTGTCCGTTGTTTGGCCCTGGGATCATAAGGTTATTGGATAGTACTAGTCGCATGCTAATGGCGGTAAGCTTCCTTGTACTATCCATGACGAGAACGGACAACCGGGACGGGCGTAGCGTGTATCCGTCCTACGGGGCGCACCGTGGAAGGGGACCGCGGCGTAGGGAGCTGGTGCACTATACTCTCGTGGTTAGAACCCGTTCTGGATGGAGAAATATAAGCGTTGAGTTGATGTATGTAAGATGGTCAGTCCTGCGCGTGTGGCTAGGAAGCCCCAACTGGGTATATAAAGTGATCTAAATCGTCGGTGCTCCATGATATGGGTGACTTGATCCAAGTCCCGGCATCATAGTAATGATGGAAGCTGATGGAAAGAGAGTTTTAAAATTGTTACATGAGTGACAAGTGATTGCTATAGTAAGGATCAGCTTTAGTCGTTTTTGCAAAAGATGTCTTTTGATCTTGCTAAAGCCTCACCTTGATTCCTATTAGCCAGCATTCCTGAGTCTTCTCCCCAATTTTTAGTCGGGTAAGTCTTGCGGAATACTTTTGGTACTCAGGGTTTGTTAAATCTATGTTGCGGGTGAACCGTGTGAACAAGTGTGCTACGGCTCTTGTTGCATGACGGTTGTCGAGGAAGAATTCGATGAGGAGTAGGTTGTGTGGCCCTTGGGTAGGGCATTTTCGTTGTTGTGGTTTATAATAAAGTTAAGTAATGATAATTCCGCTGCTATGTAATAATGATACTCTGGATTGATAAGTTTTACAAATGAGTTGTAAATTAATTTATTGTAAGTCTTCCCCTACTCTGGTATTTTGTATGAAAACTGTTGTAATACTGTGATGTCTCTATAAGTATCGATCCTGAAATAATCATGGTTTATCGGGGTTTCACCCGACGGAACATTTTAAGTTATATGGTGTACAAACATATGTTTAAAATCATATCCCCGTTAAAAAGTGGTTGGGTTAAGTAAAATCAATCCTATTCTTGCTAACCCTAAGGATCTCAATCTTATAGATTCTATCTCTCCTTGCTAAAGGATGGCCCGTACTAAGCAAACTGCTCGTAACATGACTGGCTCGAAGGGTGTGCCACGTCACCAATTGGCGCCATGCAACAACAATGCTGAGGCTGGACCAAGTGAGCCGAAGCCCGAGAGAAGTCATCCAAGAAGCAGAAGATAGCTCAATTGTCTGCAGAGCTAGCTGCCGCCACTAAGGATCGCTTGTTGGCAACTGTCGAGAATGACAAGCTGAAGTCCGAGCTAGCAGATCAGTTGAAGCAGGAGCAGCAAGATCTTCGGACTATCACCAAGCTCCAGCAGACTATCGCCCGTCTTCAGCATGAGCTGGGAGGTGCGATGAATCAAAGGAATGATGGATATGATTACATCGAAGAGTTGCAGGCTCAAGTGGATGATCTCGAAGCCTACAATGCAGCCTTACACGAGGAGATCCATCACCAGTACAACCTCCATGATCCCCTGTACCAGCAGCAGGTAGCCGCGGATGACCTTGGCTCCGTGGAGTCACCTGAGGTGCACCAAACGCCCACGGAGGAGGAGTCTGAGGAGGACGAGGACCGTGAGTCAGCCGCGGACAATAAGTCGGATGTCTGAGCTCCTCGAGATGGACATGTAATATAGTTATCTTTAAACGCTATATAGTCAACCTGGGTATGTCCTGCCTACGAGCGGACTTGTAACATAAATAAGTGAACCCATGTGTGACCGGTGTGTACTAATGTTTTTAAGTTCAATAAATCTGCTTTTGAATAAATATGAGCCCGTTTATAACAGATGCTGTCAAAACTCGTCTTTGGTTCTTCACACGAGGGAATCCGCAGGCACCACAAGCACTACAGTCCTTGGCCAAAGCAGTGGCAACTCTGGTGAATGCCGCTACTGATAATTTCTGTCTGCTGCGGAAAATGGGTCAAAACAATCACAATGCACCACATGAGAATCGTGGTCGTCGTAATCGCGACGAGATCACATATGCGGATTTCACACGAGACCCGTCCGCCGGTCTTTACTAAAGGCGATGATCCTTTAGAGGCGATGATTGGCTCCATGTCATCGGCGAAATTTGATTTGTTAGTGGGGCTGTCGGACCTTACGAAACCCAAGTTTGCCGCACTTGATTGAGGGGTCTTGCATGCATGGTGGGCAAATTTTCTTGCACGTCGGCCGGTGGGACGGCGAATCACCTGGCTTATGTTCCGAGAAGCTTTCCGGCAGCATTTCATTCCCGATGGGGTTATGCAATCTAAGCTGGAGGAGTTCCTGGCATTAAAGCAGAGTGGCCGCCCAGTCGTGCAATATGCCAACATGTTCAGTCACCTGTCACATTATGCACCTGAGAATGTGGATACTAATAGTAAGAAGAAGAAGTGCTTCGTTAGGGATTTGAGGGGTGACATTGCAACCCATCTCAATGCCAATCTAAATGCCACATTCTATGAGGCAGTGGATATTGCGATATCCTATGAGAGATCTATGTTAGAACAGAAAAATGAGAAGAGGCGTGCTTTCACTAAACCATCCGGCGGAATCCAAAAACGTCGGATATTTCACCTCACTCAGCACAACCGCCAACCATTCTGCTATCCACAGCAACAACAGAGCCGCCAACCTTATCACTACCCACCACAACACAGCAAGCCCAAAAGCAGCAGGTGTACACTCGTCCTGCTACCATGACCTATCCACAGCAGCCGAATACCCAGGGTGTTCGAAATCCCAATCCACTAGCTCCCCAGGCTTCGTCCACTGTTAGAGGTCCTTGTTTTAACTGTGGAGAGCCTGGATATTTTGTTCGATTTTGTCCCTATTCAAACAGGAATAGTTCCAATTTTCAGCAAGGATCGGGCAGTCAGCAGCATCAGAGTCAAGGCAGGGATAATCCGCAGTATGTCCCGAAAGCGAATGCCGGAAAGAAAACTAGGCATGTGTACCACGTTCAAACTGAGGATGTTCTTAAAGGAGAACCTGTTTTAATGGGTATGTTTCCTGTTACCAGTCGCCCTGCACTTACATTATTTGATTTTGGTGCATCGCATATATTTATCAACCGTACTTTCGTTGCAAAGCATGAAATCCCCAATAAAAGAAATTAAAGATGAGTTTTTGGTGCAATCGTCAGAAGGGCATATACGCACACGGAAAATGGTATATCAGGTCCCCATATCTTTTGGTGGGTATCTCTATCCCACGGATCTGATAGTACTGAAGGATCAGAACAAATATGTGATCCTTGGAATGAATTGGTTACAACACCACGGCGCTATGATAGGCCTTGCTTGAATAGAATAATTAAGCTAACTCTACCTGATAACCAGTCTCCACTTCTTATCCAATTCCTGACTCCTAAGAGGGCAGTGGAGACAGTTAATGCGACCTCAGTGCAAGAAATCAAGAATATACCTATGGTCTGTGAGTTTCGGATGTATTCCCGAGGATTTGCAGGTTACCACGGAGGCGAGATGTTGAGTTTGTGATTGAGTTAAAGCCTGGATCTTGCACCAAGTATCCGAAGAGCTTATCGGATGCCCCAAAAAAAGAGTTAGCAGAATTGAAAACTTACCTGAAAGAATTGTTAGACAAAGGTTTTATCCGATCTAGTTCATCACCGTGGGGTTGTCCGGCTATCTTTGTAAAAAAAAGACCAGACTCTGAGAATGTGTGGACTATCGTCCACTAAATGAGGTGACCATTAAAAATAAATATCCTCTTCCTCGCATAAATCTTCTCTTTGACCAACTTGCGGAAGCCAAGGTGTTCTCGAAGATTGATCTTAGATCTGGTTACCATCAAATCCAAATCAGGCTCGAAGATATTCCTAAAATCGTCTTCATCACCAGATATGGCTATATGAATATCTTGTTATGTCATTTGGGTTTACTAATGCTCCAGCCCATTTCATGTACCTGATGAACTCGGTGTTTATGCCTGAGCTGGATCGCTTTGTCGTGGTTTTCATAGATGACATCCTTATATACTCCAAAACCAAAGAAGAATATGCGGAGCACCTCCGTATTGTTTTGGCTCGTCTCAGAGAATACTAGCTTTATGCCAAATTTAGTAAGTGTGAGTTTTGGCTTGATAACGTTAAATTCCTTGGCCATGTCCTATCTGCCGAGGGTGTTGCAATTGACCCTGGCAAAGTCCAAGATATCCTTAACTGGAAGCCACCAACCAGTGTTCACCAAGTTCGTAGTTTCCTTGGATTGGCGGGATATTACCGTCGTTTCATTCCTGCAACTCTTCGATGTAATCATATCCATCATTCCTTTGATTCATCGCACCTCCCAGCTCATGCTGAAGACGGGGCGATAGTCTGCTGGAGCTTGGTGATAGTCCAAAGATCTTGCTGCTCCTACTTCAACTGATCTGCTAGCTCAGACTTCAGCTTGTCATTCCCGACAATTGGCAACAAGCGATCGTTAGTGGCGGCAGCTAGCTCTGTAGATAACTGAGCTATCTTCTGCTTCTTGGATGACTTCTTCTCGGGCTTCGGCTCACTTGGTCCGGCCTCAGCATCGTTGTTGCGCGGCGCCAACTGGTGACGCGGTACACCCTTCGAGCCAGTCATCTTACAAGCAGTTTGCTTGGTACGGACCCTCCTTTAGCAAGGAGAGATAGAATCTATAAGATTGAGATCCTTAGGGTTAGCAAGAATAGGAATCGAAGAGTTGCAGGAGTGAAAAGATGGTAATATCCCACCATTCCAAGGAAACTACGAACTTGGTGAACACTGGTTGGTGGTTTCCAGTTAAGGATATCTTGGACTTTGCCAGGGTCAACTTCAATACCCTTGGCAGATAGGACATGGCTAGCGAATTTAACGTTATCAAGCCAAAACTCACACTTGCTAAATTTGGCATAAAGCTGGTATTCTCTGAGACGAGCCAAAACAATACAGGGGTGCTCCACATGTTCTTCTTTGGTTTTGGAGTATATAAGAATGTCATCTATAAAAACCACGACAAAGTGATCGAGCTCAGGCATAAACACCGAGTTCATCAGGTACATGAAATAAGCTGGAGCATTAGTAAGCCCAAATGACATAACAAGATATTCATATAGGCCATATTTGGTGGTGAAGGCGGGTTTAGGAATATCTTTAGGCCTGATTCGGATTTGATGGTAACCAGATCTAAGATCAATCTTGGAGAACACCTTGGCTCCCGCAAGTTGGTCAAAGAGAAGATCTATGCGAGGAAAAGGATATTTATTTTTAATGATCACCTCATTTAGTGGATGATAGTCCACACACATTCTCAGAGTCTGATCTTTTTTTTCACAAAGATAGCCGGACAACCCCATGGTGATGAACTAGGTCGGATAAAATCTTTGTCTAACAATTCTTTCAGCTGAGTTTTTAAGTCTGCTAACTCTTTTGGGGGCATCTGATAAGCTCTTCGGGATACTAGTGCAGTACCAGGCTTTAACTCAATCACAAACTCAACATCTCGCTCTGGTGGTAACCTAGGCTAATCCTCAGGGAATACATCTGAAAACTCACAGACCACAGGTATATTCTTGATTTCTTGCACTGAGGTCGCATTAACTGTCTCCACTGCCCTCTTGGGAGTCAGGAATTGGATAAGAAGTGGAGACTGGTTATCAGGTAGAGTTAACTTAATTGTTCTATTCAGCGCGTCTATTATAGCGTCGTGGTGATGTAACCAATTCATTCCAAGGATCACATCTATGTTCTGATCCTTCAGTACTATCAGATCCGTGGGATAGAGATACCCACCAAGAGATATGGGAACCTGATATACCATTTTCCATGAGCGTATACGCCTCCCGGCGATTGCACCAAAAACTCATCTTTAATTTCTTTTATTAGGATTTCATGCTTTGTAACGAAAGTACGGTTGATAAATATATGCGATGCACCAGAATCAAATAATATAAGTGCATGGCGACTGGCAACAGGAAATATACCCATTAGAATAAGTTCTCCTTCAAGAACATCCCCAGTTTGGATGTGATACACACGCCCAGTTTTCTTTCCAGTATTCGCTTTCGGGACATGCTGCGGATTACCCCTGCCTTGACTCTTGATGCTGCTAACTGCCCGATCCTTGCTGAAAATTGGAACTATTCCTGTTTGGATAGGGACAAAATCGAATAAAATATCCAGGCTCTCCACAGATAAAACACGGACCTCTAACAGTGGACGAAGCCTGGGGAGCTGGTGGATTAGGATTTCGAACACTCTAGGTATTCGGCTGCTGTGGATAGGTCATGGTAGCAGGACGAGTGTACACCTACTGCCTTTGGGCTTCTTTCTTTCTTGGGTGGTGGGTAGTGATAAGGTTGGCGGCTCGTTGTTGCCGCGGATAGCGGAATGGTTGGCGGTTGTCTTTGAGTGAGGTGAAATATAACCTTCCGACGTTTACGGATTGCGCCAGGATGGTTTAGTGAAAGCACGCCTCTCCTCATTTTTCTATTTTAACATAGATCTCTCATAGGATATCGCAATATCCACTGCCTCATAGAATGTGGCATTTGGATTGGCAGTGAGATGGGTTGCAATGTCACCCCTCAAACCCCTAACGAAGCACTTCTTCTTCTTACTATTAGTATCCACATGCTCAGGTGCATACTGTGACAGGTGACTGAACATGTTGGCATATTGCACGACTGGACGACCACTCTGCTTTAATGCCAGGAACTCCTCCAGCTTAGACTGCATAACCCCATCGGGAATGAAATGCTGCCGAAAAGCTTCTCGGAACATGAGCCAGGTGATTCGCTGTCCGGATGGCTGACGTGCAAGAAAATTTGCCCACCCTGTAGATGTAGGACTCCTCAACTGTTGTGCGGTAAACTTGGGTTTTAGAAGGTCTGGACAGCCCACTAACAAATCAAATTTCTGCTCGATGACACGGAGCCAATCATCAGCCTCTAAAGGATCATCAGCTTTAGTAAAGACTAGCGGACGGGTCTCTGTGAAATCCGCATATATGATCTCATCGCGATTACGACGACCACGATTCTCATGTGGCGCATTGTGATTGTTTTGACCCATTTCCCGTAGCAGACGGAAATTCTCGGTAGTGGCATTCACCAGAGCTGCCACTGCTTCGGCCAAGGACTGTGGTGCTTGTGGTGCCTGCGGATTCCCTCGTGTGAAGAACCAGCACGAGTATTGACAGGCATCTGTTATAAACAGCTCATATTTATTCACAAGCAGATTTATTGAACTTAAAAACATTAATACACACCGGTCACACATGGGTCACTTATTTATGTTACAAGTTCGCTCGTAGGCAGGATATACCCAGGTTTACTACATAGCATTTAGAGATAACTATATTACACGTCCATCTCGAGGAGCTTAGACATCCAACTCATTGTCCACGGCTGACTCACGGTCCTCGTCCTCCTCAAACTCCTCCTCCGTGGGCGTCTGGTGCACCTCAGTTGACTCCACGGAGCCAAGGTCATCCGCGGCTACTGCTGCTGGTACAGGGGATCATGGAGGTTGTACTAGTGATGGATCTCCTCGTGTAAGGCTGCATTGTAGGCTTCGAGGTCATCCACTTGAGCCTACAACTCTTCGATGTAATCATATCCATCATTCTTTTGATTCATCGCACCTCCCAGCTCATGTTGAGGACGGGCGATAGTCTGCTGGAGCTTGGTGATAGTACGAAGATCTTGCTGCTCCTGCTTCAACTGATCTACTAGCTCGGACTTCAGCTTGTCATTCTCGACAGTTGCCAACAAGTGATCCTTAGTGGCGGCAGCTAGCTCTGCAGACAACTGAGTTATCTTCTGCTTCTTGGATGACTTCTTCTCGGCTTCGGCTCACTTGATCCGGCCTCAGCATCGTTGTTGCGCGGCGCCAACTGGTGACGTGGCACACCCTTCGAGCCAGTCATCTTACGAGCAGTTTGCTTGGTACGGGCCATCCTTTAGCAAGGAGAGATAGAATCTATAAGATTGAGATCCTTAAGGTTAGCAAGAATAGGATTTATTTTACTTAACCCAACCACTTTTTAACGGGGATATGATTTTAAACATATTAATTAAGCATGATGCATGATCGAACCTACGAATCAAACAAAAGACTTTTTAAATTAACATAAACATACTTTTAGTAATATAGGGCAAAAGGAAAACAACATCATACTCCGCTTAAGACTCTTTTTAAATAGTACCTAAGAAGGCTACTAGAAAGACTTAAGACAGAGCAAAACAATTTGGACTAAACAAAGTTAGCTTTTGGATCCAAAACATTTTGAAGTTTTTGCAAAGTAATAATGTATCTTTGTAAGTACCGCTCCGATACCTCCCACGTGGTAGAACCTTATAAATTATATGGCCCTTAAGCACCTGACATTATCCCTAAGACCTCTCCGTCGGCTATGCTTGTACACCATATAACTTAAAATGTTCCATCGGATGAAACCCCGATAAACCACGATTCTTCCAGGATCGATACTTATAGAGACATCACAGTATTACAACAGTTTTCATACAAAATACCAGAGTAGCGGAAGACTTACAATAACTTAATTTACAACTTATTTATAAAACTTATACAAACCAGAGTATCATTATTACATATCAGCGGAAGTATCATTACTTAATTTTATTATAAACCACAACAATGAAAATGCCCTGCCCAAGGGCCACACAACCTACTCATCGGATCCTTCCTCGACAATCGTCATGCAACAAGGGCCGTCACACACTTGTTCACACAGTTCACTTGTAACATGGATTTAACAAACCTTGATCACCAAAAGTACCCCGCCAGACTTACCCGACTAAAAAATTAGGGAGAAGACCCAGGAATGCTGGCTAGTAGAAATCAAGGTGAGGCTTTAGCAAGATCAAAAGACACCTTTTTACAGAAACGACTAAAGCTGGTCCTTACTATAGCAATCACTTGTCACTCATGTAACAATTTCAAAACTCTCTTTCCATCAGCTTCCATCATTACTACGATGCCGGGGTTTGGATCAAGTCCCCCATATCATGGAGCACCGACGATTCGAATCGCTTTATATACCTAACTAGGGCTTTCTAGCCACATGATATATGCAGGACTGACCATCTTACATACATCAACTCAACGCTTGTATTTCTCCATACCAGAACGGGCCCTAGCCACGAGAGTACAGTACACCACCTCCCTACGCGTGGTCCCCTTCCATGGTGCGCCCCGTAGGATGGGTACACGCTACGCCCGTCCCGATTGTCCGTTCTCGTCATAGATAGTACAAGAGAGCTTACCGTCATTAGCATGCGACTAGTACTATCCAATAACCTCATGATCCTAGGGCCAAACAACGGAGGTCCTTAACCGACACAAGTAGATGACACTACACCAGAGCACTAGCCCTTCCTAATGCAAGTCACTCCACCGATGTCTCGACTTACTCATCATATCACTGTTGAGTATCCTTGACCCAATCGAAGTAAAGGATAAACAACAGGTACATCAAGTTTTTGATACTTTCTCAAAGATGATACCGTTATCACACCTTTGCAAATATTTTAATTTTAAATCCTATGCTATCAGCAAGACTAAGCATACTAAGCATTTCAAAATCAAAACAGGCATCCAGGATAATATATCAAGGTAAGGTAAATGCATCAAGTAGGATATCACACAACTCCTAACACCTAATGCATCATATCATAAACATAGAATATAAAGCTTTTTGGAATACAAGAAAGTGTTTAAATGCATCCGGGGCTTGCCTTAGGGCTCGGGGAAGTTAGGGTCGGCAACAAAGTCAGGAAGATTGAATCCAACTTCTTCCCACTGATCAACCTCTCCAGAAATAGGAGTCGGATCGACTCCCTCCCTCGATTTCACGGCTACGATAAGGATGCATGATTACAATGCATTTAATAAATAAAAGACATGTGATAATGATGCAACGATACTTAGCCTATCTTGAGTACGACGACGATTGACTAACGGTACGCAATCAACGTAAATTGCCGAAGGTCATTGGGGTTAATGACCTAGGGTCATCAGTCAATCCCAAAATCAATTAACTCTATAACGATTAAGATTAATTATTAAATTATTAACCATTTTTACAGCCGTTGAAAGCCGCTAATTAAACTTGCTAATCAGAGATTAATTAAACACTAATTAATCAAAGTATTAATTAAGTATAAAACAAAAATTAGTCAAATCATGATCAAACTTCTTCATTAAGATCATTATCATCTAATTAGCACTCAAAACAAATATCATGATTTTTGGACTTATATTTTATTTATTAAAAATCATGGAAGTTACATTTATCAATTAAAGGAGCAGTTTTTATCATAAATAAAATTTAATGGAAAACCAAAGTTAGTATTTTTTTCTGCAAAGAGCACATCACAAGGATCACACACATATTTTTTGTTACATTTTTATTTGCCTAGATAATTTAATTATGAATTATAAAAATCAGCATTTAAAAACAAATAAAGAAAAAAAGGAAAAACAAAACCATCCTTCGCGGGCCACCGGTGCGCCCCAAACGGCCCGCTTGGCCCACGAGCCCAAGACGCGCAGCGCCCACGGCCCCTCCCTCTCTCTCGACTTGGCCGACAAAGTGGCCCCGCCATCAGCCCTCTTTTCTCCCTCTCTTCCCCGTTCAAACCGGAGGAGGCGTGACGGTCGGCGGCTGCTCTCGTCGACGGCGAGCTCTCCGGCGACGAGGAGGGCACCGCTACACTCCTCTCACCGAGACGCATCTAACAAGCTACGACACAACCCCCCGATAGCCACCGGAGCCGCATGGTGGCACCCACGGCGCTCTAACGCAACGACGGCGACGACGCAACGGCGGCTCGCCGTTGCCGGCCTGGATTGGCTAGGCTACAGCTCGGGGAAGCATAAAGGAGCTAACCGAGACTTGATAACGCGCTTGGTTGAAGCAGAGATGGCTCGGTTGCAGTTGACGGTGGTAAAGGCGTGTGCGGCGGGCGCCCGGCGGGCGGCGGCGACAAATGTTCGGGCGTGGTGGATGCAAAGAGCGACCGAACCGATGGGTCGATAAGCTTTTACTTTGGAGCTCGGTGAAGCAACCAGTGGTGTTGGTTGGGCTGGAACCGCCACAGTAGGGGCTGGCCGCGGTGAGAAGTGGCACGGCGGCGCTCTGGCCGTCGTCGGAGAAGAAAAGCAGCGCAGAGCCAATCCCGGTGGCAATTGGTTGCGAGAGCTGGCTCTAGAAAGAGGTTAAGGAGTGGCGGAGCTGTGCTCAAGAGCTTGAGCTCCATCGTGGAGCAGGGAAGGCGAATTTTTTGCCGGCGAAAAGAGGCGTGTCGACGGTGGCGGTGGAAGAAAGAAACTTGACGACGACGTCGGCCACGGCCTTTTGTAGGGCAAGAACGGCACGGTGAGGTGGCAGGCGGCTTCGCGATGATGACCAGGTGGTTGGCAGCGCGGGAAACCGGCAACGACACGAGAAGGACACGGCGGCGGCGACCGGCCGGCATGGGCGCAGCAAGGTGCCCCCTCCCGTTGATCTACATCAGAAAAGGGCCACCTTTTCTTTTTTCTTTTTAAAATTACTCCCAAAAATTGAACTGGACCAGAAAATCTCCCAAAATATAGATTGTGCAAAATTTTATGCTTTACAACTTTCATTAAACAAATTTTGCCAGATTCCAAATAATTTTGAAATTACATTTCAAATTTAAAAAGAGAGCAAAAACCCTAACTTTGGAGATTTCAAAATTACTTTTAAATTTTGAATAAAAGATAAAATTCTCCAAAAAATAAAAGTTGTTCCATTTTTAAGATCTATAACTTTTATTAAAAAGAATTTTTCATGAAACTGAATAAATTTTAAATTTAAGTTTAAAAATAAAAAATGGGATATTTTCCAATTTGATAAACTTTTAAAGTTACTTTTGATTTTATTCAAACATTTGAAAAACTTTATTTACCAAACTTGTAGAGCTCAAAGAGATGTATAATCTGTATTTTTGAAGTTTTTCTAAATTTTGAATTTTTAGGGTGCAATTGAGAAAGGGGTAAAGTACTTTTGAATTTTAAGATTTTGAAAAGTAAAAGCTGATTCAAAGTTTGGGCAATTAATTAATGGTGTTGTGGTGATTTTTAAACCCAACCAATGGTACACTTTCAAATTATAAAGTTCAAACTTTAAAATAGTACCAAAGTTTGGCAACTTTTATTTACAAAATTAATTATAGTTAGCTCCCGAAATTAAAAATGAAATTAAAATTTCAACACTTAGCCAATTATGGAAAGAGTTGGCATTTGAATTTCAAATCCAACTTTTGTTTTTTTCTTTTACATAATTGACTTGTAAAACATGTTTGTGATGTTAATCAAGGTTAGTCAAACACTTTCAAACATCAAGGTTGGTTTTAGTTAATCACCTTTATAAACATAATTAAGCATTAGGTGAATTTTAAAAGGTGTGCACATACACATATGATATAAAGGAACTCAAACAACCCTAGAATTTAATAAACTCATTTTAGATACACATGTTAGGGTTCTCTAATCATAAATGCTTATGCAATGCTTATGATGACATGGCAGGTGTCTTAGAACGCCCGCATTTTTACTCGCCGAGGTAAAAATGCCGGGCCAGATTATTACCGAAAAAACGATGTTTTCTCGAATAATAACCCTAATCAAAAGCGTTGCAACAGAATAATAGTTAGGACCTTACAATAATTGGTTACATTTAATAAAAAGACAGTTAATAAACATTACTTAAGATAAATACAATACCGGCTTCACTCGACACCCCGTTAAATGGGCCGATTGGGCCCTGTTGACATTGGGCTGAGATTCTCGATTTCTGTTCACGGCTACTCGTACCACGCAAGGCACAGTGAACTTTAGTGCCATATCGTAAATTCAGGGAGGCCGAACCAACTTAAAAGCCTGGTCGCGGCAAGTATGTTAACTCCGGTTGCAACCTTTTTGTGCGGCGAGGACGAAAGCGCAAGAGAGTTAATTAGCAGGTGTGATCCATTCAACGTCTAGAGTGGATCTTAGCTGTTTCCCAGGCCGGGTCGTTACAAATGGTATCAGAGCCAACTCTCGCGGTTTCACGAACGTATGGATTGGGAGCTTGGACAAGTTGCGCATGGCTCCGCAGAGGGCATGGCACTTGGGCCGAGGGAGCCGTAATGCGGACGTGGCTAAGAGAGTCGGTCCTCGACGTTTGTCCCGTATGGGTAGGTTGGTTCGGCGCTCGACGAGGGGCGTCGAGTCCTTAAGGGTGGGTGGATCGACACCCCGCTAAATGGGCCGATTAGACCCCTTTGTTGAAATTTGGGCCGAGATTTTCGTTTCTTGTTCACGGTGGCTATTGAAGACGCCGCAACACAGTGAACTTTAGTGCCATATCGTAAATCCAGGGGACGCCGAACCAACTTAAAAGCCTGGTCGCGGGAGCCTGTTAACTCCGGTTGCAACCTTTTACGCGAAGCGAGGACGAAAGTACAAGAGAGTTAATCAGCAGGTGTGATCCATTCAACGTGTAGAGTGGATCTTAGCCGTTTCCCGGGCCGGGTCGTTACATCCATCATATCCTACTAGAAATATTTTTTTATGTATATTGTATTTCTCCTTGGACGTCTTTGATCCGTGGGCTTGGTACACCATATCATCACAAATTGTCTTTTGTCATCTGAAGGGGGAGGGTTAATAGCAAGAGTGAGTACAACGTACTCAGCAAGCATATAATAGATCAAATGAAATGCATTCTTATCCATTTACCATATCCATCCTCAACCATAAATCATTTATCAAAAAATTGCAAATTTTAGAAAATAGATTAACAAATCTATATCACTCATATAGTGAGACAGAGCCTCCTATAGGCTCCCGTAGCCTCTAATCCAAGAGACATTATGCGAATTCACGGTTTAACCCTACGTAGGTTTGTATCACTTTACCCATGATTACCATGGCCAATTTTCCATCACACTTCCTTTGGTGTGACTCATGGTCAAGATACCGTGACTTTCCCCATGTCCGTATATTATATACATCCACATCTACTCACGCGGCGCTAATATATACGCTGGGTGTACTTCATCGACACCGGTTGGGGATTTCATCAACCCAACCCTCTCCAAACTTACCATAGGGAGTATATAACAACTTTCATAGGTACCGGGACTCGGCTCATCCCAAACGAGTTCACGGCCGATACAATTTCATACGGCACACGCAATGAGTGAGAGGGGTTAGTCCTTATATACACATAGTTAGATGTAGAGAGAGTTCAACCAACCCAAATTCATCATCGCATTCCATGGACTCTCTCTACACCATATAATCAATTATCATCCATTAATCATTAATCATTATCCATCATCATCATCCTCATCATCAAGTTCCTTCAAATTTGATTTAGAAAATAGGTTTTGATGCAAGTATTTTCTTAATAATTTTATTTATAAAAATCTACATGACTTGCCTGTCCCTTAAGATATCAGCGCACATCTATCAATACCCTCCGGATGTTCTTCAATATTTTATCTTGTTCCCTGTCATTATAATATTTATTTATTATTTATATATATTGTTATTAAGCAAAATAAAAGAATACACACAAATTATACGTTCCATCTATGTAGCCGTGTGTCTTATTGAGTGAAGCTATTTTATTAGTCTCAAATTTTAGCTTCGGTATGATTTATAACAAATAATATTGATAAACATGAAATTAGTCTGTCACTAGATTAATTAACATTAAGCTTTCCCTTCCCCATTTACACGTGAGCCCAGCTCCCTGCTAGTACTAGTACTAGTGGTATAGTAATACTAGTACGTGCATCTACCTGTGAAAGCCCAAACTACTAGCAAGTCAGCACTCTGCACAGTAGAGCACACGCACTCTCCACTCTCCCGTCGCCTCCCTCTGGCTCTGCTTCTCTCCATCCTCACCTCTGTTCTTGAGCTGCAGCAGCTCCGCTGCCCAAATCCAACCCCATGGGAGGGAAATCTCGCCACCAAACACCTCTCTGCTACTCTCCTGGCTACCTATGTTGTTTCCCCCTTCCGATTTGGTCTTCTAGTGCTGTCTATTTGGATCCTAGCTCTGCTGCTCGCAAGGTGAACCAGCATCTCCTGGTCGTGACCCATGGGCAGAGCCCTTCAGTGATTAATAACCCAAATTAAGCTCCCAAGATTGCTAGTTGCTATCTAGCTATTTCTCCTCTTCAATTTCCCCTCTCTGTTGGGTGCAGGTTGGGGATCACCGGCGGCCTGCTCCACCACGGTGCCCTGTTTGGCGGCCGTGATGCCAAGACAGAGCCAGGAAGACCCATGTGTGCAGCACCACGACTCAGAACTCTGGCGACAACCCCCACAGCCTGATAGTGTGTGCTCCTACTCTGCATCTTCATACCCAGTTCATCTAGTCTAGTCTACATGTCAAGCTACAGCTAAGTGTCCTAGATGTGGGAGTTTCTTTTGTTAATGTTCTAGCCCAGATTCAAGTATATTTTGCTACTTCTATCCCAATTTCCCTCGGCTAAAACATACTATTACTCAGTATGTGCTTATCGTGCTGAGCCAATACTACTTTACAACGGGATTGTGTTTGAATAAATGGACAAGATTTGAGTGGGAGATCACCTTCTCATAAGTGAGACCGTGACGGTTCAGTCATGGTGATAAGCTTGTGGCCTGTTGGCGCTGCTGTGGTCCTCCAGGCCATCTTCCCCACCCCTTACTTGTTCGGTCCTGCTCCTCCTCGCCGCCCCCCCCCCCCCACCCCCTCTGCTCCCCTTGGTGGCGATGAGAGCAGATGACTACATCTATTTTGCTTGATCATCTCCTGGGGTGGTTCCTAGTGTGTGTGTATTTTTGCTTTGGGAAAGATTTCTGGTTTGGTTCTCTCCTAGGAGCACGACCTCCTCGCGTAGAGAGACAGGAGTTGGGTACTACTACTTCGATGTGGGTTCCTTCCTTCATACTACTACTACTCTACTTCCTCCCTTCAAGTAGATATTTTTACTTCAAGTCCAAGCCTAGTCAAGCACCTCACTGTGATGTCAAGCTGCTGATACGAGATTGGCTAGCCTTCTTCTAGAAGGGTATGGCAACAGTCAGGTTCATATAAAGAGTACTCTCATATAAAATAGGACAACTTGGTGGAATGGTAGCTGCAGTGTAAGGTACTACTATAAAGTAACTGTATGTGGGAGATATTTTGTGAAGCTATATTGATTTGGATATATACATAATTAGTTTCAAGAATTAACATATGATTTGTTTATGTTCATGTCAAGGGTATTACATTTTACCAGTTTGATGTAATTAAGAGGGGCTTATTATTTATTTTACCGTGGTAAACTATTTGTTAAAAAGGCGGGTCTTCACATCCTATCACCCTTAGAAAAGATTTCGTCCTCGAAATCAGGAAGTTGTGCGTAAGTGATGTGGTTCTATTACTCCTATAGAAAAGATTTATTTATGAAATTGAACTGTTTCTACTAACAGTAGGATGATCTTCTTGCTAGAGTTTCTCTTTTGTACAGATTGCAAGAAATATAATGATAGGCTATTTCTTCCCTATCACCCTTAGAAAAAGATTTGCTCTGGGGTAGAAAGATTCGAATGGATAAGTGCATAGTATTGTATTGAGTAGAGCTAGCTGATATTTTGTATCCAACAAAATTATTGTGTCCTGTGGCTTATTTACCAAGGTTGTGCTTTAGAAGAATATATGTGTGTGCGGTTACCAACTACTGCAGGTT
>JADLZL010000940.1:0-35408 GCA_015844335.1 Chrysopogon serrulatus
GATAAAGAAGCTAGAGCAGAGCACGTCATAACCTAGGGGCATTTATAATGAGCACGCCATCGCCGAAATAAAGAAAACCGAGTCCCAAAAGGCCTAAACAGGTGTGGGTGTAGGAAATCCACAATTTTGACACCATGTGCACAACCTAGAGTGGTTCTAGAGCTTCAAAATGATTGTTAACTCGCTGATAAAGAAGCTAGAGTAGAGCACGTCATAACCTAGGGGCATTTATAATGAGCACGCCATCGCCGAAATAAAGAAAACCGAGTCCCAAAAGGCCTAAACAGGTGTGGGTGTAGGAAATCCACAATTTTGACACCATGTGCACAACCTAGAGTGGTTCTAGAGCTTCAAAATGATTGTTAACTCGCTGATAAAGAAGCTAGAGTAGAGCACGTCATAACCTAGGGGCATTTATTATGAGCACGCCATCGCCGAAATAAAGAAAACCGAGTCCAAAAAGGCCTAAACATGTGTGGGTGTAGGAAATCCACAATTTTGACACCATGTGCACAACCTAGAGTGGTTCTAGAGCTTCAAAATGATTGTTAACTCACTGATAAAGAAGCTAGAGTAGAGCATGTCATAACCTAGGGGCATTTATAATGAGCACGCCATCGCCGAAATAAAGAAAACCGAGTCCCAAAAGGCCTAAACAGGTGTGGGTGTAGGAAATCCACAATTTTGACACCATGTGCACAACCTAGAGTGGTTCTAGAGCTTCAAAATGATTGTTAACTCGCTGATAAAGAAGCTAGAGTAGAGCACGTCATAACCTAGGGGCATTTATAATGAGCACGCCATCGCCGAAATAAAGAAAACCGAGTCCCAAAAAGGCCTAAAACAGTGTGTGGGTGTAGGAAATCCACAATTTTGACACCATGTGCACAACCTAGAGTGGTTCTAGAGCTTCAAAATGATTGTTAACTCACTGATAAAGAAGCTAGAGTAGAGCACGTCATAACCTAGGGGCATTTATAATGAGCACGCCATCGCCGAAATAAAGAAAACCGAGTCCCAAAAGGCCTAAACAGTCGTGGGTGTAGGAAATCCACAATTTTGACACCATGTGCACAACCTAGAGTGGTTCTAGAGCTTCAAAATGATTGTTAACTCACTGATAAAGAAGCTAGAGTAGAGCACGTCATAACCTAGGGGCATTTATAATGAGCACGCCATCGCCGAAATAAAGAAAACCGAGTCCCAAAAAGGCCTAAACAGTGTGTGGGTGTAGGAAATCCACAATTTTGACACCATGTGCACAACCTAGAGTGGTTCTAGAGCTTCAAAATGATTGTTAACTCACTGATAAAGAAGCTAGAGTAGAGCACGTCATAACCTAGGGGCATTTATAATGAGCACGCCATCGCCGAAATAAAGAAAACCGAGTCCCAAAAGGCCTAAACAGGTGTGGGTGTAGGAAATCCACAATTTTGACACCATGTGCACAACCTAGAGTGGTTCTAGAGCTTCAAAATGATTGTTAACTCACTGATAAAGAAGCTAGAGTAGAGCACGTCATAACCCAGGGGCATTTATTATGAGCACGCCATCGCCGAAATAAAGAAAACCGAGTCCCAAAAAAGGCCTAAAATGTGTGTGTGGGTGTAGGAAATCCACAATTTTGACACCATGTGCACAACCTAGAGTGGTTCTAGAGCTTCAAAATGATTGTTAACTCACTGATAAAGAAGCTAGAGTAGAGCACGTCATAACCTAGGGGCATTTATAATGAGCACGCCATCGCCGAAATAAAGAAAACCGAGTCCCAAAAGGCCTAAACATGTGTGGGTGTAGGAAATCCACAATTTTGACACCATGTGCACAACCTAGAGTGGTTCTAGAGCTTCAAAATGATTGTTAACTCACTGATAAAGAAGCTAGAGTAGAGCACGTTATAACCCAGGGGCATTTATTATGAGCACGCCGTCGCCGAAATAAAGAAAACCGAGTCCAAAAAGGCCTAAAAACAGTGTGTGGGTGTAGGAAATCCACAATTTTGACACCATGTGCACAACCTAGAGTGGTTCTAGAGCTTCAAAATGATTGTTAACTCGCTGATAAAGAAGCTAGAGTAGAGCACGTCATAACCTAGGGGCATTTATAATGAGCACGCCATCGCCGAAATAAAGAAAACCGAGTCCCAAAAGGCCTAAACAGTCGTGGGTGTAGGAAATCCACAATTTTGACACCATGTGCACAACCTAGAGTGGTTCTAGAGCTTCAAAATGATTGTTAACTCACTGATAAAGAAGCTAGAGTAGAGCACGTCATAACCTAGGGGCATTTATAATGAGCACGCCATCGCCGAAATAAAGAAAACCGAGTCCCAAAAAAGGCCTAAACAGTGTGGGTGTAGGAAATCCACAATTTTGACACCATGTGCACAACCTAGAGTGGTTCTAGAGCTTCAAAATGATTGTTAACTCGCTGATAAAGAAGCTAGAGTAGAGCACGTCATAACCTAGGGGCATTTATAATGAGCACGCCATCGCCGAAATAAAGAAAACCGAGTCCCAAAAGGCCTAAACAGGTGTGGGTGTAGGAAATCCACAATTTTGACACCATGTGCACAACCTAGAGTGGTTCTAGAGCTTCAAAACATTTGCTAACTCACTGATAAAGAAGTAAGAGTAGAGCAGGTCATAACCTAGGGGCATTTATAATGAGCACGCCATCGCCGAAATAAAGAAAACCGAGTCCCAAAAGGCCTAAACAGTCGTGGGTGTAGGAAATCCACAATTTTGACACCATGTGCACAACCTAGAGTGGTTCTAGAGCTTCAAAATGATTGTTAACTCACTGATAAAGAAGCTAGAGTAGAGCACGTCATAACCTAGGGGCATTTATAATGAGCACGCCATCGCCGAAATAAAGAAAACCGAGTCCCAAAAGGCCTAAACAGTCGTGGGTGTAGGAAATCCACAATTTTGACAACATGTGCACAACCTAGAGTGGTTCTAGAGCTTCAAAATGATTGTTAACTCACTGATAAAGAAGCTAGAGTAGAGCACGTCATAACCTAGGGGCATTTATTATGAGCACGCCATCGCCGAAATAAAGAAAACCGAGTCCCAAAAAGGCCTAAAACAGTGTGGGTGTAGGAAATCCACAATTTTGACACCATGTGCACAACCTAGAGTGGTTCTAGAGCTTCAAAATGATTGTTAACTCGCTGATAAAGAAGCTAGAGTAGAGCACGTCATAACCTAGGGGCATTTATAATGAGCACGCCATCGCCGAAATAAAAGAAAACCGAGTCCCAAAAAAGGCCTAAACAGTGTGGGTGTAGGAAATCCACAATTTTGACACCATGTGCACAACCTAGAGTGGTTCTAGAGCTTCAAAATGATTGTTAACTCACTGATAAAGAAGCTAGAGTAGAGCACGTCATAACCTAGGGGCATTTATAATGAGCACGCCATCGCCGAAATAAAGAAAACCGAGTCCCAAAAGGCCTAAACAGTGTGTGGGTGTAGGAAATCCACAATTTTGACACCATGTGCACAACCTAGAGTGGTTCTAGAGCTTCAAAATGATTGTTAACTCACTGATAAAGAAGCTAGAGTAGAGCACGTCATAACCTAGGGGCATTTATAATGAGCACGCCATCGCCGAAATAAAGAAAACCGAGTCCCAAAAGGCCTAAACAGTGTGGGTGTAGGAAATCCACAATTTTGACACCATGTGCACAACCTAGAGTGGTTCTAGAGCTTCAAAATGATTGTTAACTCACTGATAAAGAAGCTAGAGTAGAGCACGTCATAACCTAGGGGCATTTATAATGAGCACGCCATCGCCGAAATAAAGAAAACCGAGTCCAAAAAAGGCTAAAAAGGTGTGTGTGGGTGTAGGAAATCCACAATTTTGACACCATGTGCACAACCTAGAGTGGTTCTAGAGCTTCAAAATGATTGTTAACTCACTGATAAAGAAGCTAGAGTAGAGCAGGTCATAACCTAGGGGCATTTATAATGAGCACGCCATCGCCGAAAATAAAGAAAACCGAGTCCCAAAAGGCCTAAACAGGTGTGGGTGTAGGAAATCCACAATTTTGACACCATGTGCACAACCTAGAGTGGTTCTAGAGCTTCAAAATGATTGTTAACTCACTGATAAAGAAGCTAGAGTAGAGCACGTCATAACCTAGGGGCATTTATAATGAGCACGCCATCGCCGAAATAAAGAAAACCGAGTCCCAAAAGGCCTAAACAGGTGTGGGTGTAGGAAATCCACAATTTTAACACCATGTGCACAACCTAGAGTGGTTCTAGAGCTTCAAAATGATTGTTAACTCGCTGATAAAGAAGCTAGAGTAGAGCACGTCATAACCCAGGGGCATTTATAATGAGCACGCCATCGCCGAAATAATGAAAACCGAGTCCCAAAAGGCCTAAAAACAGTGTGGGTGTAGGAAATCCACAATTTTGACACCATGTGCACAACCTAGAGTGGTTCTAGAGCTTCAAAATGATTGTTAACTCACTGATAAAGAAGCTAGAGTAGAGCACGTCATAACCTAGGGGCATTTATAATGAGCACGCCATCGCCGAAATAAAGAAAACCGAGTCCCAAAAAGGCCTAAACAGTGTGGGTGTAGGAAATCCACAATTTTGACACCATGTGCACAACCTAGAGTGGTTCTAGAGCTTCAAAATGATTGTTAACTCACTGATAAAGAAGCTAGAGTAGAGCACGTCATAACCTAGGGGCATTTATAATGAGCACGCCATCGCCGAAATAAAGAAAACCGAGTCCCAAAAAGGCCTAAACAGTGTGGGTGTAGGAAATCCACAATTTTGACACCATGTGCACAACCTAGAGTGGTTCTAGAGCTTCAAAATGATTGTTAACTCTCTGATAAAGAAGCTAGAGTAGAGCACGTCATAACCTAGGGGCATTTATAATGAGCACGCCATCGCCGAAATAAAGAAAACCGAGTCCCAAAAGGCCTAAACAGTGTGGGTGTAGGAAATCCACAATTTTGACACCATGTGCACAACCTAGAGTGGTTCTAGAGCTTCAAAATGATTGTTAACTCACTGATAAAGAAGCTAGAGAGTAGAGAGCACGTCATAACCTAGGGGCATTTATAATGAGCACGCCATCGCCGAAATAAAGAAAACCGAGTCCCAAAAAGGCCTAAACAGTGTGGGTGTAGGAAATCCACAATTTTGACACCATGTGCACAACCTAGAGTGGTTCTAGAGCTTCAAAATGATTGTTAACTCACTGATAAAGAAGCTAGAGTAGAGCACGTCATAACCTAGGGGCATTTATAATGAGCACGCCATCGCCGAAATAAAGAAAACCGAGTCCCAAAAGGGCCTAAGTGTGTGTGGGTGTAGGAAATCCACAATTTTGACACCATGTGCACAACCTAGAGTGGTTCTAGAGCTTCAAAATGATTGTTAACTCACTGATAAAGAAGCTAGAGTAGAGCACGTCATAACCTAGGGGCATTTATAATGAGCACGCCATCGCCGAAATAAAGAAAACCGAGTCCCAAAAAAGGCCTAAACAGTGTGGGTGTAGGAAATCCACAATTTTGACACCATGTGCACAACCTAGAGTGGTTCTAGAGCTTCAAAATGATTGTTAACTCACTGATAAAGAAGCTAGAGTAGAGCACATCATAACCTAGGGGCATTTATAATGAGCACGCCATCGCCGAAATAAAGAAAACCGAGTCCCAAAAGGCCTAAAACGGTGTGGGTGTAGGAAATCCACAATTTTGACACCATGTGCACAACCTAGAGTGGTTCTAGAGCTTCAAAATGATTGTTAACTCGCTGATAAAGAAGCTAGAGTAGAGCACGTCATAACCTAGGGGCATTTATAATGAGCACGCCATCGCCGAAATAAAGAAAAACCGAGTCCCAAAAGGCCTAAACAGTGTGGGTGTAGGAAATCCACAATTTTGACACCATGTGCACAACCTAGAGTGGTTCTAGAGCTTCAAAATGATTGTTAACTCACTGATAAAGAAGCTAGAGTAGAGCACGTCATAACCTAGGGGCATTTATAATGAGCACGCCATCGCCGAAATAAAGAAAAACCGTCCCAAAAAGGCCTAAAAACAGGTGTGGGTGTAGGAAATCCACAATTTTGACACCATGTGCACAACCTAGAGTGGTTCTAGAGCTTCAAAATGATTGTTAACTCACTGATAAAGAAGCTAGAGTAGAGCACGTCATAACCTAGGGGCATTTATAATGAGCACGCCATCGCCGAAATAAAGAAAACCGAGTCCCAAAAAGGCCTAAACAGGTGTGGGTGTAGGAAATCCACAATTTTGACACCATGTGCACAACCTAGAGTGGTTCTAGAGCTTCAAAATGATTGTTAACTCACTGATAAAGAAGCTAGAGTAGAGCACGTCATAACCTAGGGGCATTTATAATGAGCACGCCATCGCCGAAATAAAAGAAAACCGAGTCCCAAAAGGCTAAAAACAGTGTGGGTGTAGGAAATCCACAATTTTGACACCATGTGCACAACCTAGAGTGGTTCTAGAGCTTCAAAATGATTGTTAACTCACTGATAAAGAAGCTAGAGTAGAGCACGTCATAACCTAGGGGCATTTATAATGAGCACGCCATCGCCGAAATAAAGAAAACCGAGTCCCAAAAGGCCTAAACAGTGTGGGTGTAGGAAATCCACAATTTTGACACCATGTGCACAACCTAGAGTGGTTCTAGAGCTTCAAAATGATTGTTAACTCACTGATAAAGAAGCTAGAGTAGAGCACGTCATAACCTAGGGGCATTTATAATGAGCACGCCATCGCCGAAATAAAGAAAACCGAGTCCCAAAAAGGCCTAAACAGTGTGGGTGTAGGAAATCCACAATTTTGACACCATGTGCACAACCTAGAGTGGTTCTAGAGCTTCAAAATGATTGTTAACTCACTGATAAAGAAGCTAGAGTAGAGCAGGTCATAACCTAGGGGCATTTATAATGAGCACGGCATCGCCGAAATAAAGAAAACTGAGTCCCAAAAGGCCTTTACGGGTGTGGGTGTAGGAAATCCACAATTTTGACAACATGTGCACAACCTAGACTGGTTCTAGAGCTTCAGAATGATTGTTAACTCACTGATAAAGAAGCTAGAGTAGAGCACCTCATAACCCAGGGGCATTTGTAATGAGCACGCCATCGCCGAAATAAAGAAAAACCGAGTCCCAAAAAGGCCTAAACAGTGTGTGGGTGTAGGAAATCCACAATTTTGACACCATGTGCACAACCTAGAGTGGTTCTAGAGCTTCAAAATGATTGTTAACTCGCTGATAAAGAAGCTAGAATAGAGCACGTCATAATCTAGGGGCATTTATAATGAGCACGCCATCGCCGAAATAAAGAAAACCGAGTCCAAAAAAAAAGGCCTAAACAGTGTGTGGGTGTAGGAAATCCACAATTTTGACACCATGTGCACAACCTAGAGTGGTTCTAGAGCTTCAGAATGATTGTTAACTCACTGATAAAGAAGCTAGAGTAGAGCACCTCATAACCCAGGGGCATTTGTAATGAGCACGCCATCGCCGAAATAAAGAAAACCGAGTCAAAAAAGGACTAAACAGTCGTGGGTGTAGGAAATCCACAATTTTGACAACATGTGCACAACCTAGAGTGGTTCTAGAGCTTCAAAATGATTGTTAACTCACTGATAAAGAAGCTAGAGCGGAGCACGTCATAACCTAGGGGCATTTATAATGAGCACGCCATCGCCGAAATAAAGAAAACCGAGTCCCAAAAGGCCTAAACAGGTGTGGGTGTAGGAAATCCACAATTTTGACACCATGTGCACAACCTAGAGTGGTTCTAGAGCTTCAAAATGATTGATTGTTAACTCACTGATAAAGAAGCTAGAGTAGAGCACGTCATAACCTAGGGGCATTTATAATGAGCACGCCATCGCCGAAATAAAGAAAACCGAGTCCCAAAAGGCCTAAAAACAGTGTGGGTGTAGGAAATCCACAATTTTGACACCATGTGCACAACCTAGAGTGGTTCTAGAGCTTCAAAATGATTGTTAACTCACTGATAAAGAAGCTAGAGTAGAGCACGTCATAACCTAGGGGCATTTATAATGAGCACGCCATCGCCGAAATAAAGAAAAAACCGAAGTCCCAAAAAGGCCTAAACAGTGTGGGTGTAGGAAATCCACAATTTTGACACCATGTGCACAACCTAGAGTGGTTCTAGAGCTTCAAAATGATTGTTAACTCACTGATAAAGAAGCTAGAGTAGAGCACGTCATAACCTAGGGGCATTTATAATGAGCACGCCATCGCCGAAATAAAGAAAACCGAGTCCCAAAAAGGCCTAAACAGTGTGGGTAGGAAATCCACAATTTTGACACCATGTGCACAACCTAGAGTGGTTCTAGAGCTTCAAAATGATTGTTAACTCACTGATAAAGAAGCTAGAGTAGAGCACGTCATAACCTAGGGGCATTTATAATGAGCACGCCATCGCCGAAATAAAAAAAAACCGAGTCCCAAAAGGCCTAAAACAGTGTGTGGGTGTAGGAAATCCACAATTTTGACACCATGTGCACAACCTAGAGTGGTTCTAGAGCTTCAAAATGATTGTTAACTCACTGATAAAGAAGCTAGAGTAGAGAGCACGTCATAACCTAGGGGCATTTATAATGAGCACGCCATCGCCGAAATAAAGAAAACCGAGTCCCAAAAAGGCCTAAACAGTGTGGGTGGGTGTAGGAAATCCACAATTTTGACACCATGTGCACAACCTAGAGTGGTTCTAGAGCTTCAAAATGATTGTTAACTCACTGATAAAGAAGCTAGAGTAGAGCACGTCATAACCTAGGGGCATTTATAATGAGCACGCCATCGCCGAAATAAAGAAAACCGAGTCCCAAAAAAGGCCTAAACAGTGTGGGTGTAGGAAATCCACAATTTTGACACCATGTGCACAACCTAGAGTGGTTCTAGAGCTTCAAAATGATTGTTAACTCACTGATAAAGAAGCTAGAGTAGAGCACGTCATAACCTAGGGGCATTTATAATGAGCACGCCATCGCCGAAATAAAGAAAACCGAGTCCCAAAAAGGCCTAAACAGGTGTGGGTGTAGGAAATCCACAATTTTGACACCATGTGCACAACCTAGAGTGGTTCTAGAGCTTCAAAATGATTGTTAACTCACTAATAAAGAAGCTAGAGTAGAGCACGTCATAACCTAGGGGCATTTATAATGAGCACGCCATCGCCGAAATAAAGAAAACCGAGTCCCAAAAGGCCTAAAAACGTGTGGGTGTAGGAAATCCACAATTTTGACACCATGTGCACAACCTAGAGTGGTTCTAGAGCTTCAAAATGATTGTTAACTCACTGATAAAGAAGCTAGAGTAGAGCACGTCATAACCTAGGGGCATTTATAATGAGCACGCCATCGCCGAAATAAAGAAAACCGAGTCCCAAAAGGCCTAAACAGGTGTGGGTGTAGGAAATCCACAATTTTGACACCATGTGCACAACCTAGAGTGGTTCTAGAGCTTCAAAATGATTGTTAACTCGCTGATAAAGAAGCTAGAGTAGAGCACGTCATAACCCAGGGGCATTTATAATGAGCACGCCATCGCCGAAATAATGAAAACCGAGTCCCAAAAGGCCTAAACAGGTGTGGGTGTAGGAAATCCACAATTTTGACACCATGTGCACAACCTAGAGTGGTTCTAGAGCTTCAAAATGATTGTTAACTCACTGATAAAGAAGCTAGAGTAGAGCACGTCATAACCTAGGGGCATTTATAATGAGCACGCCATCGCCGAAATAAAGAAAACCGAGTCCCAAAAAGGCCTAAACAGTGTGGGTGTAGGAAATCCACAATTTTGACACCATGTGCACAACCTAGAGTGGTTCTAGAGCTTCAAAATGATTGTTAACTCACTGATAAAGAAGCTAGAGTAGAGCACGTCATAACCTAGGGGCATTTATAATGAGCACGCCATTGCCGAAATAAAGAAAACCGAGTCCCAAGAGGCCTAAACAGCTGTGGGTGTAGGAAATCCACAATTTTGACACCATGTGCACAACCTAGAGTGGTTCTAGAGCTTCAAAATGATTGTTAACTCACTGATAAAGAAGCTAGAGTAGAGCACGTCATAACCTAGGGGCATTTATAATGAGCACGCCATCGCCGAAATAAAGAAAACCGAGTCCCAAAAGGCCTAAACAGGTGTGGGTGTAGGAAATCCACAATTTTGACACCATGTGCACAACCTAGAGTGGTTCTAGAGCTTCAAAATGATTGTTAACTCACTGATAAAGAAGCTAGAGTAGAGCACGTCATAACCTAGGGGCATTTATAATGAGACGCCATCGCCGAAATAAAGAAAACCGAGTCCCAAAAAAGGCTAAAATGTGTGTGGGTGTAGGAAATCCACAATTTTGACACCATGTGCACAACCTAGAGTGGTTCTAGAGCTTCAAAATGATTGTTAACTCACTGATAAAGAAGCTAGAGTAGAGCACGTCATAACCTAGGGGCATTTATAATGAGCACGCCATCGCCGAAATAAAGAAAACCGAGTCCCAAAAAAGGCCTAAAAACAGTGTGGGTGTAGGAAATCCACAATTTTGACACCATGTGCACAACCTAGAGTGGTTCTAGAGCTTCAAAAATGATTGTTAACTCACTGATAAAGAAGCTAGAGTAGAGAGCACGTCATAACCTAGGGGCATTTATAATGAGCACGCCATCGCCGAAATAAAGAAAACCGAGTCCCAAAAAGGCCTAAACAGTGTGTGGGTGTAGGAAATCCACAATTTTGACACCATGTGCACAACCTAGAGTGGTTCTAGAGCTTCAAAATGATTGTTAACTCACTGATAAAGAAGCTAGAGTAGAGCACGTCATAACCTAGGGGCATTTATAATGAGCACGCCATCGCCGAAATAAAGAAAACCGAGTCCCAAAAAGGCCTAAAATGTGTGTGGGTGTAGGAAATCCACAATTTTGACACCATGTGCACAACCTAGAGTGGTTCTAGAGCTTCAAAATGATTGTTAACTCACTGATAAAGAAGCTAGAGTAGAGCACGTCATAACCTAGGGGCATTTATAATGAGCACGCCATCGCCGAAATAAAGAAAACCGAGTCCAAAAAAGGCTAAAAGTGTGTGTGGGTGTAGGAAATCCACAATTTTGACACCATGTGCACAACCTAGAGTGGTTCTAGAGCTTCAAAATGATTGTTAACTCACTGATAAAGAAGCTAGAGTAGAGCACGTCATAACCTAGGGGCATTTATAATGAGCACGCCATCGCCGAAATAAAGAAAACCGAGTCCCAAAAAGGCCTAAACAGTGTGGGTGTAGGAAATCCACAATTTTGACACCATGTGCACAACCTAGAGTGGTTCTAGAGCTTCAAAATGATTGTTAACTCGCTGATAAAGAAGCTAGAGTAGAGCACGTCATAACCTAGGGGCATTTATAATGAGCACGCCATCGCCGAAATAAAGAAAACCGAGTCCAAAAAAGGCCTAAACAGTGTGTGGGTGTAGGAAATCCACAATTTTGACACCATGTGCACAACCTAGAGTGGTTCTAGAGCTTCAAAATGATTGTTAACTCACTGATAAAGAAGCTAGAGTAGAGAGCACGTCATAACCTAGGGGCATTTATAATGAGCACGCCATCGCCGAAATAAAGAAAACCGAGTCCCAAAAGGCCTAAACAGTGTGGGTGTAGGAAATCCACAATTTTGACACCATGTGCACAACCTAGAGTGGTTCTAGAGCTTCAAAATGATTGTTAACTCACTGATAAAGAAGCTAGAGTAGAGCACGTCATAACCTAGGGGCATTTATAATGAGCACGCACGCCATCGCCGAAATAAAGAAAACCGAGTCCAAAAAAGGCCTAAAGTGTGTGGGTGTAGGAAATCCACAATTTTGACACCATGTGCACAACCTAGAGTGGTTCTAGAGCTTCAAAATGATTGTTAACTCACTGATAAAGAAGCTAGAGTAGAGCACGTCATAACCTAGGGGCATTTATAATGAGCACGCCATCGCCGAAATAAAGAAAACCGAGTCCCAAAAGGCCTAAAAGTGTGGGTGTAGGAAATCCACAATTTTGACACCATGTGCACAACCTAGAGTGGTTCTAGAGCTTCAAAATGATTGTTAACTCACTGATAAAGAAGCTAGAGTAGAGCACGTCATAACCTAGGGGCATTTATAATGAGCACGCCATCGCCGAAATAAAGAAAACCGAGTCCAAAAAGGCCTAAACAGTGTGTGTGGGTGTAGGAAATCCACAATTTTGACACCATGTGCACAACCTAGAGTGGTTCTAGAGCTTCAAAATGATTGTTAACTCACTGATAAAGAAGCTAGAGTAGAGCACGTCATAACCTAGGGGCATTTATAATGAGCACGCCATCGCCGAAATAAAGAAAACCGAGTCCCAAAAGGCCTAAACAGTGTGGGTGTAGGAAATCCACAATTTTGACACCATGTGCACAACCTAGAGTGGTTCTAGAGCTTCAAAATGATTGTTAACTCACTGATAAAGAAGCTAGAGTAGAGCACGTCATAACCTAGGGGCATTTATAATGAGCACGCCATCGCCGAAATAAAGAAAACCGAGTCCCAAAAAAGGCTAAAAACAGTGTGGGTGTAGGAAATCCACAATTTTGACACCATGTGCACAACCTAGAGTGGTTCTAGAGCTTCAAAATGATTGTTAACTCACTGATAAAGAAGCTAGAGTAGAGCACGTCATAACCTAGGGGCATTTATAATGAGCACGCCATCGCCGAAATAAAGAAAACCGAGTCCCAAAAAGGCCTAAACAGTGTGGGTGTAGGAAATCCACAATTTTGACACCATGTGCACAACCTAGAGTGGTTCTAGAGCTTCAAAATGATTGTTAACTCACTGATAAAGAAGCTAGAGTAGAGCACGTCATAACCTAGGGGCATTTATAATGAGCACGCCATCGCCGAAATAAAGAAAACCGAGTCCCAAAAAGGCCTAAACAGTGTGGGTGTAGGAAATCCACAATTTTGACACCATGTGCACAACCTAGAGTGGTTCTAGAGCTTCAAAATGATTGTTAACTCACTGATAAAGAAGCTAGAGTAGAGCACATCATAACCTAGGGGGCATTTATAATGAGCACGCCATCGCCGAAATAAAGAAAAACCGAGTCCAAAAAAAGGCCTAAACAGTGTGGGTGTAGGAAATCCACAATTTTGACACCATGTGCACAACCTAGAGTGGTTCTAGAGCTTCAAAATGATTGTTAACTCGCTGATAAAGAAGCTAGAGTAGAGCACGTCATAACCTAGGGGCATTTATAATGAGCACGCCATCGCCGAAATAAAGAAAACCGAGTCCCAAAAGGCCTAAACAGTCGTGGGTGTAGGAAATCCACAATTTTGACACCATGTGCACAACCTAGAGTGGTTCTAGAGCTTCAAAATGATTGTTAACTCACTGATAAAGAAGCTAGAGTAGAGCACGTCATAACCTAGGGGCATTTATAATGAGCACGCCATCGCCGAAATAAAGAAAACCGAGTCCCAAAAGGCCTAAAAGTGTGGGTGGTAGGAAATCCACAATTTTGACACCATGTGCACAACCTAGAGTGGTTCTAGAGCTTCAAAATGATTGTTAACTCGCTGATAAAGAAGCTAGAGTAGAGCACGTCATAACCTAGGGGCATTTATAATGAGCACGCCATCGCCGAAATAAAGAAAACCGAGTCCCAAAAGGCCTAAACAGTCGTGGGTGTAGGAAATCCACAATTTTGACACCATGTGCACAACCTAGAGTGGTTCTAGAGCTTCAAAATGATTGTTAACTCACTGATAAAGAAGCTAGAGTAGAGCACGTCATAACCTAGGGGCATTTATAATGAGCACGCCATCGCCGAAATAAAGAAAACCGAGTCCCAAAAGGCCTAAAACAGTGTGTGGGTGTAGGAAATCCACAATTTTGACACCATGTGCACAACCTAGAGTGGTTCTAGAGCTTCAAAATGATTGTTAACTCACTGATAAAGAAGCTAGAGTAGAGCACGTCATAACCTAGGGGCATTTATAATGAGCACGCCATCGCCGAAATAAAGAAAACCGAGTCCCAAAAAGGCCTAAACAGTGTGTGTGGGTGTAGGAAATCCACAATTTTGACACCATGTGCACAACCTAGAGTGGTTCTAGAGCTTCAAAATGATTGTTAACTCACTGATAAAGAAGCTAGAGTAGAGCACGTCATAACCTAGGGGCATTTATAATGAGCACGCCATCGCCGAAATAAAAAAAAAACCGAGTCCAAAAAGGCCTAAACAGTGTGGGTGTAGGAAATCCACAATTTTGACACCATGTGCACAACCTAGAGTGGTTCTAGAGCTTCAAAATGATTGTTAACTCACTGATAAAGAAGCTAGAGTAGAGCACGTCATAACCTAGGGGCATTTATAATGAGCACGCCATCGCCGAAATAAAAGAAAAACCGAGTCCAAAAAGGCCTAAAACAGTGTGGGTGTAGGAAATCCACAATTTTGACACCATGTGCACAACCTAGAGTGGTTCTAGAGCTTCAAAATGATTGTTAACTCACTGATAAAGAAGCTAGAGTAGAGCACGTCATAACCTAGGGGCATTTATAATGAGCACGCCATCGCCGAAATAAAGAAAACCGAGTCCCAAAAGGCCTAAAAAGTGTGTGTGGGTGTAGGAAATCCACAATTTTGACACCATGTGCACAACCTAGAGTGGTTCTAGAGCTTCAAAATGATTGTTAACTCGCTGATAAAGAAGCTAGAGTAGAGCACGTCATAACCTAGGGGCATTTATAATGAGCACGCCATCGCGAAAATAAAGAAAACCGAGTCCCAAAAGGCCTAAACAGTGTGGGTGTAGGAAATCCACAATTTTGACACCATGTGCACAACCTAGAGTGGTTCTAGAGCTTCAAAATGATTGTTAACTCACTGATAAAGAAGCTAGAGTAGAGCACGTCATAACCTAGGGGCATTTATAATGAGCACGCCATCGCCGAAATAAAGAAAACCGAGTCCCAAAAAGGCCTAAACAGTGTGGGTGTAGGAAATCCACAATTTTGACACCATGTGCACAACCTAGAGTGGTTCTAGAGCTTCAAAATGATTGTTAACTCACTGATAAAGAAGCTAGAGTAGAGCACGTCATAACCTAGGGGCATTTATAATGAGCACGCCATCGCCGAAATAAAGAAAACCGAGTCCCAAAAAGGGCCTAAACAGTGTGGGTGTAGGAAATCCACAATTTTGACACCATGTGCACAACCTAGAGTGGTTCTAGAGCTTCAAAATGATTGTTAACTCACTGATAAAGAAAGCTAGAGTAGAGCACGTCATAACCTAGGGGCATTTATAATGAGCACGCCATCGCCGAAATAAAGAAAACCGAGTCCAAAAAGGCCTAAACAGTGTGGGTGTAGGAAATCCACAATTTTGACACCATGTGCACAACCTAGAGTGGTTCTAGAGCTTCAAAATGATTGTTAACTCACTGATAAAGAAGCTAGAGTAGAGCACGTCATAACCTAGGGGCATTTATAATGAGCACGCCATCGCCGAAATAAAGAAAACCGAGTCCCAAAAAGGCCTAAAAAGTGTGGGTGTAGGAAATCCACAATTTTGACACCATGTGCACAACCTAGAGTGGTTCTAGAGCTTCAAAATGATTGTTAACTCACTGATAAAGAAGCTAGAGTAGAGCACGTCATAACCTAGGGGCATTTATAATGAGCACGCCATCGCCGAAATAAAGAAAACCGAGTCCCAAAAGGCCTAAACAGTGTGTGGGTGTAGGAAATCCACAATTTTGACACCATGTGTGCACAACCTAGAGTGGTTCTAGAGCTTCAAAATGATTGTTAACTCACTGATAAAGAAGCTAGAGTAGAGCACGTCATAACCTAGGGGCATTTATAATGAGCACGCCATCGCCGAAATAAAGAAAACCGAGTCCCAAAAAAGGCCTAAAAGTGTGGGTGTAGGAAATCCACAATTTTGACACCATGTGCACAACCTAGAGTGGTTCTAGAGCTTCAAAATGATTGTTAACTCACTGATAAAGAAGCTAGAGTAGAGCACGTCATAACCTAGGGGCATTTATAATGAGCACGCCATCGCCGAAATAAAGAAAACCGAGTCCCAAAAAAAGGCCTAAACAGTGTGTGGGTGTAGGAAATCCACAATTTTGACACCATGTGCACAACCTAGAGTGGTTCTAGAGCTTCAAAATGATTGTTAACTCACTGATAAAGAAGCTAGAGTAGAGCACGTCATAACCTAGGGGCATTTATAATGAGCACGCCATCGCCGAAATAAAGAAAAAAAACCGAGTCCCAAAAGGCCTAAACAGTGTGGGTGTAGGAAATCCACAATTTTGACACCATGTGCACAACCTAGAGTGGTTCTAGAGCTTCAAAATGATTGTTAACTCACTGATAAAGAAGCTAGAGTAGAGCACGTCATAACCTAGGGGCATTTATAATGAGCACGCCATCGCCGAAATAAAGAAAACCGAGTCCCAAAAAGGCCTAAACAGTGTGTGGGTGTAGGAAATCCACAATTTTGACACCATGTGCACAACCTAGAGTGGTTCTAGAGCTTCAAAATGATTGTTAACTCACTGATAAAGAAGCTAGAGTAGAGCACGTCATAACCTAGGGGCATTTATAATGAGCACGCCATCGCCGAAATAAAGAAAACCGAGTCCCAAAAGGCCTAAAAAAAGTGTGTGGGTGTAGGAAATCCACAATTTTGACACCATGTGCACAACCTAGAGTGGTTCTAGAGCTTCAAAATGATTGTTAACTCATTGATAAAGAAGCTAGAGAGTAGAGCACGTCATAACCTAGGGGCATTTATAATGAGCACGCCATCGCCGAAATAAAGAAAACCGAGTCCCAAAAAGGCCTAAACAGTGTGGGTGTAGGAAATCCACAATTTTGACACCATGTGCACAACCTAGAGTGGTTCTAGAGCTTCAAAATGATTGTTAACTCACTGATAAAGAAGCTAGAGTAGAGCACGTCATAACCTAGGGGCATTTATAATGAGCACGCCATCGCCGAAATAAAGAAAAACCGAGTCCAAAAAAGGCCTAAAACAGTGTGGGTGTAGGAAATCCACAATTTTGACACCATGTGCACAACCTAGAGTGGTTCTAGAGCTTCAAAATGATTGTTAACTCACTGATAAAGAAGCTAGAGTAGAGCACGTCATAACCTAGGGGCATTTATAATGAGCACGCCATCGCCGAAATAAAGAAAACCGAGTCCCAAAAAGGCCTAAACAGTGTGGGTGTAGGAAATCCACAATTTTGACACCATGTGCACAACCTAGAGTGGTTCTAGAGCTTCAAAATGATTGTTAACTCACTTGCTGATAAAGAAGCTAGAGTAGAGCACGTCATAACCTAGGGGCATTTATAATGAGCACGCCATCGCCGAAATAAAGAAAACCGAGTCCCAAAAAAGGCCTAAAAACAGGTGTGGGTGTAGGAAATCCACAATTTTGACACCATGTGCACAACCTAGAGTGGTTCTAGAGCTTCAAAATGATTGTTAACTCACTGATAAAGAAGCTAGAGTAGAGCACGTCATAACCAAGGGGCATTTATAATGAGCACGCCATCGCCGAAATAAAGAAAACCGAGTCCAAAAAGGCCTAAACAGTGTGTGGGTGTAGGAAATCCACAATCTTGACACCATGTGCACAACCTAGAGTGGTTCTAGACTTCAAAATGATTGTTAACTCACTGATAAAGAAGCTAGAGTAGAGCACGTCATAACCTAGGGGCATTTATAATGAGCACGCCATCGCCAATAAAGAAAACCGAGTCCCAAAAAGGCCTAAACAGTGTGTGGGTGTAGGAAATCCACAATTTTGACACCATGTGCACAACCTAGAGTGGTTCTAGAGCTTCAAAATGATTGTTAACTCACTGATAAAGAAGCTAGAGTAGAGCACGTCATAACCTAGGGGCATTTATAATGAGCACGCCATCGCCGAAATAAAGAAAACCGAGTCCCAAAAGGCCTAAACAGTCGTGGGTATTGGAAATCCACAATTTTGACAACATGTGCACAACCTAGAGTGGTTCTAGAGCTTCAAAATGATTGTTAACTCACTGATAAAGAAGCTAGAGTAGAGCACGTCATAACCTAGGGGCATTTATAATGAGCACGCCATCGCCGAAATAAAGAAAACCGAGTCCAAAAAAAGGCCTAAAAGTGTGTGGGTGTAGGAAATCCACAATTTTGACACCATGTGCACAACCTAGAGTGGTTCTAGAGCTTCAAAATGATTGTTAACTCACTGATAAAGAAGCTAGAGTAGAGCACGTCATAACCTAGGGGGCATTTATAATGAGCACGCCATCGCCGAAATAAAGAAAAACCGAGTCCCAAAAAGGCCTAAACAGTGTGTGGGTGTAGGAAATCCACAATTTTGACACCATGTGCACAACCTAGAGTGGTTCTAGAGCTTCAAAATGATTGTTAACTCACTGATAAAGAAGCTAGAGTAGAGCACGTCATAACCTAGGGGCATTTATAATGAGCACGCCATCGCCGAAATAAAGAAAAAACCGAGTCCCAAAAGGCCTAAACAGTGTGTGGGTGTAGGAAATCCACAATTTTGACACCATGTGCACAACCTAGAGTGGTTCTAGAGCTTCAAAATGATTGTTAACTCACTGATAAAGAAGCTAGAGTAGAGCACGTCATAACCTAGGGGCATTTATAATGAGCACGCCATCGCCGAAATAAAGAAAAACCGAGTCCCAAAAAGGCCTAAACAGTGTGGGTGTAGGAAATCCACAATTTTGACACCATGTGCACAACCTAGAGTGGTTCTAGAGCTTCAAAATGATTGTTAACTCACTGATAAAGAAGCTAGAGTAGAGCACGTCATAACCTAGGGGCATTTATAATGAGCACGCCATCGCCGAAATAAAGAAAACCGAGTCCAAAAAGGCCTAAAAACAGTGTGGGTGTAGGAAATCCACAATTTTGACACCATGTGCACAACCTAGAGTGGTTCTAGAGCTTCAAAATGATTGTTAACTCACTGATAAAGAAGCTAGAGTAGAGCACGTCATAACCTAGGGGCATTTATAATGAGCACGCCATCGCCGAAATAAAGAAAAACCGAGTCCCAAAAAGGCCTAAACAGTGTGTGGGTGTAGGAAATCCACAATTTTGACACCATGTGCACAACCTAGAGTGGTTCTAGAGCTTCAAAATGATTGTTAACTCATTGATAAAGAAGCTAGAGTAGAGCACGTCATAACCTAGGGGCATTTATAATGAGCACGCCATCGCCCAAATAAAGAAAACCGAGTCCAAAAAAGGCCTAAACAGTGTGGGTGTAGGAAATCCACAATTTTGACACCATGTGCACAACCTAGAGTGGTTCTAGAGCTTCAAAATGATTGTTAACTCACTGATAAAGAAGCTAGAGTAGAGCACGTCATAACCTAGGGGCATTTATAATGAGCACGCCATCGCCGAAATAAAGAAAAACCGAGTCCCAAAAAAGGCCTAAACAGTGTGGGTGTAGGAAATCCACAATTTTGACACCATGTGCACAACCTAGAGTGGTTCTAGAGCTTCAAAATGATTGTTAACTCACTGATAAAGAAGCTAGAGTAGAGCACGTCATAACCTAGGGGCATTTATAATGAGCACGCCATCGCCGAAATAAAGAAAACCGAGTCCCAAAAAGGCCTAAAAAGTGTGTGGGTGTAGGAAATCCACAATTTTGACACCATGTGCACAACCTAGAGTGGTTCTAGAGCATCAAAATGATTGTTAACTCGCTTATAAAGAAGCTAGAGTAGAGCACGTCAAAACCTAGGGGCATTTATAATGAGCACGCCATCACCGAAATAAAGAAAACCGAGTTCCAAAAAGGCCTAAACAGGTGTGGGTGTAGGAAATCCACAATTTTGACACTATGTGCACAACCTAGAGTGGTTCTAGAGCTTCAAAATGATTGTTAACTCACTGATAAAGAAGCTAGAGTAGAGCAGCACGTCATAACCTAGGGGCATTTATAATGAGCACGCCATCGCCGAAATAAAGAAAACCGAAGTCCCAAAAGGCCTAAAAAAGTGTGTGGGTGTAGGAAATCCACAATTTTGACACCATGTGCACAACCTAGAGTGGTTCTAGAGCTTCAAAATGATTGTTAACTCACTGATAAAGAAGCTAGAGTAGAGCACGTCATAACCTAGGGGCATTTATAATGAGCACGCCATCGCCGAAATAAAGAAAAACCGAGTCCCAAAAGGCCTAAGTGTGTGTGGGTGTAGGAAATCCACAATTTTGACACCATGTGCACAACCTAGAGTGGTTCTAGAGCTTCAAAATGATTGTTAACTCACTGATAAAGAAGCTAGAGTAGAGCACGTCATAACCTAGGGGCATTTATAATGAGCACGCCATCGCCGAAATAAAGAAAACCGAGTCCCAAAAAGGCCTAAACAGTGTGTGGGTGTAGGAAATCCACAATTTTGACACCATGTGCACAACCTAGAGTGGTTCTAGAGCTTCAAAATGATTGTTAACTCACTGATAAAGAAGCTAGAGTAGAGCACGTCATAACCTAGGGGCATTTATAATGAGCACGCCATCGCCGAAATAAAGAAAAACCGAGTCCCAAAAGGCCTAAAAGTGTGTGTGGGTGTAGGAAATCCACAATTTTGACACCATGTGCACAACCTAGAGTGGTTCTAGAGCTTCAAAATGATTGTTAACTCACTGATAAAGAAGCTAGAGTAGAGCACGTCATAACCTAGGGGCATTTATAATGAGCACGCCATCATCGCCGAAATAAAGAAAACCGAGTCCCAAAAAAGGCCTAAAATGTGTGTGGGTGTAGGAAATCCACAATTTTGACACCATGTGCACAACCTAGAGTGGTTCTAGAGCTTCAAAATGATTGTTAACTCACTGATAAAGAAGCTAGAGTAGAGCACGTCATAACCTAGGGGCATTTATAATGAGCACGCCATCGCCGAAATAAAGAAAACCGAGTCCCAAAAGGCCTAAACAGTGTGGGTGTAGGAAATCCACAATTTTGACACCATGTGCACAACCTAGAGTGGTTCTAGAGCTTCAAAATGATTGTTAACTCACTGATAAAGAAGCTAGAGTAGAGCACGTCATAACCTAGGGGCATTTATAATGAGCACGCCATCGCCGAAATAAAGAAAACCGAGTCCCAAAAGGCCTAAAAACAGTGTGTGGGTGTAGGAAATCCACAATTTTGACACCATGTGCACAACCTAGAGTGGTTCTAGAGCTTCAAAATGATTGTTAACTCACTGATAAAGAAGCTAGAGTAGAGCACGTCATAACCTAGGGGCATTTATAATGAGCACGCCATCGCCGAAATAAAGAAAACCGAGTCCCAAAAAGGCCTAAACAGTGTGGGTGTAGGAAATCCACAATTTTGACACCATGTGCACAACCTAGAGTGGTTCTAGAGCTTCAAAATGATTGTTAACTCACTGATAAAGAAGCTAGAGTAGAGCACGTCATAACCTAGGGGCATTTATAATGAGCACGCCATCGCCGAAATAAAGAAAACCGAGTCCCAAAAGGCCTAAACAAAGTGTGGGTGTAGGAAATCCACAATTTTGACACCATGTGCACAACCTAGAGTGGTTCTAGAGCTTCAAAATGATTGTTAACTCACTGATAAAGAAGCTAGAGTAGAGCACGTCATAACCTAGGGGCATTTATAATGAGCACGCCATCGCCGAAATAAAGAAAACCGAGTCCCAAAAGGCCTAAAACAGTGTGGGTGTAGGAAATCCACAATTTTGACACCATGTGCACAACCTAGAGTGGTTCTAGAGCTTCAAAATGATTGTTAACTCACTGATAAAGAAGCTAGAGTAGAGCACGTCATAACCTAGGGGCATTTATAATGAGCACGCCATCGCCGAAATAAAGAAAACCGAGTCCCAAAAAGGCCTAAACAGTGTGGGTGTAGGAAATCCACAATTTTGACACCATGTGCACAACCTAGAGTGGTTCTAGAGCTTCAAAATGATTGTTAACTCACTGATAAAGAAGCTAGAGTAGAGCACGTCATAACCTAGGGGCATTTATAATGAGCACGCCATCGCCGAAATAAAGAAAACCGAGTCCCAAAAAGGCCTAAAATGTGTGTGGGTGTAGGAAATCCACAATTTTGACACCATGTGCACAACCTAGAGTGGTTCTAGAGCTTCAAAATGATTGTTAACTCACTGATAAAGAAGCTAGAGTAGAGCACGTCATAACCTAGGGGCATTTATAATGAGCACGCCATCACCGAAATAAAGAAAACCGAGTCCCAAAAGGCCTAAACAGGTGTGGGTGTAGGAAATCCACAATTTTGACACCATGTGCACAACCTAGAGTGGTTCTAGAGCTTCAAAATGATTGTTAACTCACTGATAAAGAAGCTAGAGTAGAGCACGTCATAACCTAGGGGAATTTATAATGAGCACGCCATCGCCGAAATAAAGAAAAACCGAGTCCCAAAAAGGCCTAAACAGTGTGTGGGTGTAGGAAATCCACAATTTTGACACCATGTGCACAACCTAGAGTGGTTCTAGAGCTTCAAAATGATTGTTAACTCACTGATAAAGAAGCTAGAGTAGAGCACGTCATAACCTAGGGGCATTTATTATGAGCACGCCATCGCCGAAATAAAGAAAACCGAGTCCAAAAAGGCCTAAACATGTGTGGGTGTAGGAAATCCACAATTTTGACAACATGTGCACAACCTAGAGTGGTTCTAGACTTCAAAATGATTGTTAACTCACTGATAAAGAAGCTAGAGTAGAGCATGTCATAACCTAGGGGCATTTATAATGAGCACGCCATCGCCGAAATAAAGAAAACCGAGTCCTCAAAGGCCTAAACAGGTGTGGGTGTAGGAAATCCACAATTTTGACACCATGTGCACAACTAGAGTGGTTCTAGAGCTTCAAAATGATTGTTAACTCACTGATAAAGAAGCTAGAGCAGAGCAAGTCATAACCTAGGGGCATTTATAATGAGCACGCCATCGCCGAAATAAAGAAAACCGAGTCCCAAAAGGCCTAAACAGTGTGGGTGTAGGAAATCCACAATTTTGACACCATGTGCACAACCTAGAGTGGTTCTAGAGCTTCAAAATGATTGTTAACTCACTGATAAAGAAGCTAGAGTAGAGCAGCACATCATAACCTAGGGGCATTTATAATGAGCACGCCATCGCCGAAATAAAGAAAACCGAGTCCCAAAAAGGCCTAAAAAGTGTGTGGGTGTAGGAAATCCACAATTTTGACACACCATGTGCACAACCTAGAGTGGTTCTAGAGCTTCAAAATGATTGTTAACTCACTGATAAAGAAGCTAGAGTAGAGCACGTCATAACCTAGGGGCATTTATAATGAGCACGCCATCACCGAAATAAAGAAAACCGAGTCCAAAAAGGCCTAAACAGGTGTGGGTGTAGGAAATCCACAATTTTGACACCATGTGCACAACCTAGAGTGGTTCTAGAGCTTCAAAATGATTGTTAACTCACTGATAAAGAAGCTAGAGTAGAGCACGTCATAACCTAGGGGCATTTATAATGAGCACGCCATCGCCGAAATAAAGAAAAACCGAGTCCCAAAAAAGGCCTAAACAGTGTGGGTGTAGGAAATCCACAATTTTGACACCATGTGCACAACCTAGAGTGGTTCTAGAGCTTCAAAATGATTGTTAACTCACTGATAAAGAAGCTAGAGTAGAGCACGTCATAACCTAGGGGCATTTATAATGAGCACGCCATCGCCGAAATAAAGAAAACCGAGTCCCAAAAAGGCCTAAACAGTGTGTGGGTGTAGGAAATCCACAATTTTGACACCATGTGCACAACCTAGAGTGGTTCTAGAGCTTCAAAATGATTGTTAACTCACTGATAAAGAAGCTAGAGTAGAGCACGTCATAACCTAGGGGCATTTATAATGAGCACGCCATCGCCGAAATAAAGAAAAAACCGAGTCCCAAAAAGGCCTAAACAGTGTGTGGGTGTAGGAAATCCACAATTTTGACACCATGTGCACAACCTAGAGTGGTTCTAGAGCTTCAAAATGATTGTTAACTCACTGATAAAGAAGCTAGAGTAGAGCACGTCATAACCTAGGGGCATTTATAATGAGCACGCCATCGCCGAAATAAAGAAAACCGAGTCCCAAAAGGCCTAAACAGTGTGTGGGTGTAGGAAATCCACAATTTTGACACCATGTGCACAACCTAGAGTGGTTCTAGAGCTTCAAAATGATTGTTAACTCACTGATAAAGAAGCTAGAGTAGAGCACGTCATAACCTAGGGGCATTTATAATGAGCACGCCATCGCCGAAATAAAGAAAACCGAGTCCAAAAAAGGCCTAAACAGTGTGGGTGTAGGAAATCCACAATTTTGACACCATGTGCACAACCTAGAGTGGTTCTAGAGCTTCAAAATGATTGTTAACTCACTGATAAAGAAGCTAGAGTAGAGCACGTCATAACCTAGGGGCATTTATAATGAGCACGCCATCGCCGAAATAAAGAAAAACCGAGTCCCAAAAGGCCTAAACAGTGTGGGTGTAGGAAATCCACAATTTTGACACCATGTGCACAACCTAGAGTGGTTCTAGAGCTTCAAAATGATTGTTAACTCACTGATAAAGAAGCTAGAGTAGAGCACGTCATAACCTAGGGGGGCATTTATAATGAGCACGCCATCGCCGAAATAAAGAAAACCGAGTCCAAAAAAAGGCCTAAACAGTGTGTGGGTGTAGGAAATCCCACAATTTTGACACCATGTGCACAACCTAGAGTGGTTCTAGAGCTTCAAAATGATTGTTAACTCACTGATAAAGAAGCTAGAGTAGAGCACGTCATAACCTAGGGGCATTTATAATGAGCACGCCATCGCCGAAATAAAGAAAACCGAGTCCAAAAAAGGCCTAAAAAATGTGTGTGGGTGTAGGAAATCCACAATTTTGACACCATGTGCACAACCTAGAGTGGTTCTAGAGCTTCAAAATGATTGTTAACTCACTGATAAAGAAGCTAGAGTAGAGCACGTCATAACCTAGGGGCATTTATAATGAGCACGCCATCGCCGAAAAATAAAGAAAACCGAGTCCCAAAAGGCCTAAACAGTGTGTGGGTGTAGGAAATCCACAATTTTGACACCATGTGCACAACCTAGAGTGGTTCTAGAGCTTCAAAATGATTGTTAACTCACTGATAAAGAAGCTAGAGTAGAGCACGTCATAACCTAGGGGCATTTATAATGAGCACGCCATCGCCGAAATAAAGAAACCGAGTCCCAAAAGGCCTAAACAGGTGTGGATGTAGGAAATCCACAATTTTGACACCATGTGCACAACCTAGAGTGGTTCTAGAGCTTCAAAATGATTGTTAACTCACTGATAAAGAAGCTAGAGTAGAGCACGTCATAACCTAGGGGCATTTATAATGAGCACGCCATCGCCGAAATAAAGAAAACCGAGTCCCAAAAGGCCTAAAAGGGTGTGGGTGTAGGAAATCCACAATTTTGACACCATGTGCACAACCTAGAGTGGTTCTAGAGCTTCAAAATGATTGTTAACTCACTGATAAAGAAGCTAGAGTAGAGCACGTCATAACCTAGGGGCATTTATAATGAGCACGCCATCGCCGAAATAAAGAAAAAACCGAGTCCAAAAAAGGCCTAAACAGTGTGGGTGTAGGAAATCCACAATTTTGACACCATGTGCACAACCTAGAGTGGTTCTAGAGCTTCAAAATGATTGTTAACTCACTGATAAAGAAGCTAGAGAGAGCACATCATAACCTAGGGGCATTTATAATGAGCACGCCATCGCCGAAATAAAGAAAACCGAGTCCAAAAAGGCCTAAACAGGTGTGGGTGTAGGAAATCCACAATTTTGACACCATGTGCACAACCTAGAGTGGTTCTAGACTTCAAAATGATTGTTAACTCACTGATAAAGAAGCTAGAGTAGAGCACGTCATAACCTAGGGGCATTTATAATGAGCACGCCATCGCCGAAATAAAGAAAACCGAGTCCCAAAAAGGCCTAAAAGTGTGTGGGTGTAGGAAATCCACAATTTTGACACCATGTGCACAACCTAGAGTGGTTCTAGAGCTTCAAAATGATTGTTAACTCACTGATAAAGAAGCTAGAGTAGAGCACGTCATAACCTAGGGGCATTTATAATGAGCACGCCATCGCCGAAATAAAGAAAACCGAGTCCCAAAAAGGCCTAAACAGTGTGGGTGTAGGAAATCCACAATTTTGACACCATGTGCACAACCTAGAGTGGTTCTAGAGCTTCAAAATGATTGTTAACTCACTGATAAAGAAGCTAGAGTAGAGCACGTCATAACCTAGGGGCATTTATAATGAGCACGCCATCGCCGAAATAAAGAAAACCGAGTCCCAAAAGGCCTAAACAGTCGTGGGTGTAGGAAATCCACAATTTTGACACCATGTGCACAACCTAGAGTGGTTCTAGAGCTTCAAAATGATTGTTAACTCACTGATAAAGAAGCTAGAGTAGAGCACGTCATAACCTAGGGGCATTTATAATGAGCACGCCATCGCCGAAATAAAGAAAACCGAGTCCCAAAAGGCCTAAACAGGTGTGGGTGTAGGAAATCCACAATTTTGACACCATGTGCACAACCTAGAGTGGTTCTAGAGCTTCAAAATGATTGTTAACTCACTGATAAAGAAGCTAGAGTAGAGCACGTCATAACCTAGGGGCATTTATAATGAGCACGCCATCGCCGAAATAAAGAAAACCGAGTCCCAAAAAGGCCTAAAAACAGTGTGGGTGTAGGAAATCCACAATTTTGACACCATGTGCACAACCTAGAGTGGTTCTAGAGCTTCAAAATGATTGTTAACTCACTGATAAAGAAGCTAGAGTAGAGCACGTCATAACCTAGGGGCATTTATAATGAGCACGCCATCGCCGAAATAAAGAAAACCGAGTCCCAAAGGGCTAAAAACAGTGTGGGTGTAGGAAATCCACAATTTTGACACCATGTGCACAACCTAGAGTGGTTCTAGAGCTTCAAAATGATTGTTAACTCACTGATAAAGAAGCTAGAGTAGAGCACGTCATAACCTAGGGGCATTTATAATGAGCACGCCATCGCCGAAAATAAAGAAAACCGAGTCCCAAAAGGCCTAAACAGTGTGTGGGTGTAGGAAATCCACAATTTTGACACCATGTGCACAACCTAGAGTGGTTCTAGAGCTTCAAAATGATTGTTAACTCACTGATAAAGAAGCTAGAGAGAGAGCACGTCATAACCTAGGGGCATTTATAATGAGCACGCCATCGCCGAAATAAAAAGAAAACCGAGTCCCAAAAGGCCTAAACAGGTGTGGGTGTAGGAAATCCACAATTTTGACACCATGTGCACAACCTAGAGTGGTTCTAGAGCTTCAAAATGATTGTTAACTCACTGATAAAGAAGCTAGAGTAGAGCACGTCATAACCTAGGGGCATTTATAATGAGCACGCCATCGCCGAAATAAAGAAAACCGAGTCCCAAAAAGGCTAAAAACAGTGTGGGTGTAGGAAATCCACAATTTTGACACCATGTGCACAACCTAGAGTGGTTCTAGAGCTTCAAAATGATTGTTAACTCACTGATAAAGAAGCTAGAGTAGAGCACGTCATAACCTAGGGGCATTTATAATGAGCACGCCATCGCCGAAATAAAGAAAACCGAGTCCCAAAAAGGCCTAAACAGGTGTGGGTGTAGGAAATCCACAATTTTGACACCATGTGCACAACCTAGAGTGGTTCTAGAGCTTCAAAATGATTGTTAACTCACTGATAAAGAAGCTAGAGTAGAGCACGTCATAACCTAGGGGCATTTATAATGAGCACGCCATCGCCGAAATAAAGAAAACCGAGTCCAAAAAAAGGCCTAAACAGGTGTGGGTGTAGGAAATCCACAATTTTGACACCATGTGCACAACCTAGAGTGGTTCTAGAGCTTCAAAATGATTGTTAACTCACTGATAAAGAAGCTAGAGTAGAGCACGTCATAACCTAGGGGCATTTATAATGAGCACGCCATCGCCCGAAATAAAGAAAAAACCGAGTCCCAAAAAGGCCTAAACAGTGTGGGTGTAGGAAATCCACAATTTTGACACCATGTGCACAACCTAGAGTGGTTCTAGAGCTTCAAAATGATTGTTAACTCACTGATAAAGAAGCTAGAGTAGAGCACGTCATAACCTAGGGGCATTTATAATGAGCACGCCATCGCCGAAATAAAAAAAACCGAACCAAAAAGGCCTAAACAGTGTGGGTGTAGGAAATCCACAATTTTGACACCATGTGCACAACCTAGAGTGGTTCTAGAGCTTCAAAATGATTGTTAACTCACTGATAAAGAAGCTAGAGTAGAGCACGTCATAACCTAGGGGCATTTATAATGATCACGCCATTGCTGAAATAAAGAAAACCGAGTCCCAAGAGGCCAAAACAGCTGTGGGTGTAGGAAATCCACAATTTTGACACTATGTGCACAACCTAGAGTGGTTCTAGAGCTTCAAAATGATTGTTAACTCACTGATAAAGAAGCTAGAGTAGAGCACATCATAACCTAGGGGCATTTATAATGAGCACGCCATCGCCGAAATAAAGAAAACCGAGTCCCAAAAGGCCTAAACAGGTGTGGGTGTAGGAAATCCACAATTTTGACACCATGTGCACAACCTAGAGTGGTTCTAGAGCTCAAAAAATAATTGTTAACTCACTGATAAAGAAGCTAGAGTAGAGCACGTCATAACCTAGGGGCATTTATAATGAGCACGCCATCGCCGAAATAAAGAAAACCGAGTCCAAAAAGGCCTAAACAGATGTGGGTGTAGGAAATCCACAATTTTGACACCATGTGCACAACCTAGAGTGGTTCTAGAGCTTCAAAATGATTGTTAACTCACTGATAAAGAAGCTAGAGTAGAGCACGTCATAACCTAGGGGCATTTATAATGAGCACGCCATCGCCGAAATAAAGAAAACCGAGTCCCAAAAGGCCTAAACAGGTGTGGGTGTAGGAAATCCACAATTTTGACACCATGTGCACAACCTAGAGTGGTTCTAGAGCTTCAAAATGATTGTTAACTCACTGATAAAGAAGCTAGAGTAGAGCACGTCATAACCCAGGGGGCATTTATAATGAGCACGCCATCGCCGAAATAAAGAAAACCGAGTCCCAAAAGGCCTAAACAGGTGTGGGTGTAGGAAATCCACAATTTTGACACCATGTGCACAACCTAGAGTGGTTCTAGAGCTTCAAAATGATTGTTAACTCACTGATAAAGAAGCTAGAGTAGAGCACGTCATAACCTAGGGGCATTTATAATGAGCACGCCATCGCCGAAATAAAGAAAACCGAGTCCCAAAAGGCCTAAACAGGTGTGGGTGTAGGAAATCCACAATTTTGACACCATGTGCACAACCTAGAGTGGTTCTAGAGCTTCAAAATGATTGTTAACTCACTGATAAAGAAGCTAGAGTAGAGCACGTCATAACCTAGGGGCATTTATAATGAGCACGCCATCGCCGAAATAAAGAAAACCGAGTCCCAAAAGGCCTAAACAGGTGTGGGTGTAGGAAATCCACAATTTTGACACCATGTGCACAACCTAGAGTGGTTCTAGAGCTTCAAAATGATTGTTAACTCATTGATAAAGAAGCTAGAGTAGAGCACGTCATAACCTAGGGGCATTTATAATGAGCACGCCATCGCCGAAATAAAGAAAACCGAGTCCCAAAAGGCCTAAACAGGTGTGGGTGTAGGAAATCCACAATTTTGACACCATGTGCACAACCTAGAGTGGTTCTAGAGCTTCAAAATGATTGTTAACTCACTGATAAAGAAGCTAGAGTAGAGCACGTCATAACCTAGGGGCATTTATTATGAGCACGCCATCGCCGAAATAAAAAAAAAACCGAGTCCCAAAAAGGCCTAAACAGGTGTGGGTGTAGGAAATCCACAATTTTGACACCATGTGCACAACCTAGAGTGGTTCTAGAGCTTCAAAATGATTGTTAACTCACTGATAAAGAAGCTAGAGTAGAGCACGTCATAACCTAGGGGCATTTATAATGAGCACGCCATCGCCGAAATAAAGAAAACCGAGTCCCAAAAGGCCTAAACAGGTGTGGGTGTAGGAAATCCACAATTTTGACACCATGTGCACAACCTAGAGTGGTTCTAGAGCTTCAAAATGATTGTTAACTCACTGATAAAGAAGCTAGAGCAGAGCACATCATAACCCAGGGGCATTTATTATGAGCACGCCATCGCCGAAATAAAGAAAACCGAGTCCAAAAAGGCCTAAACAGGTGTGGGTGTAGGAAATCCACAATTTTGACACCATGTGCACAACCTAGAGTGGTTCTAGAGCCTCAAAATGATTGTTAACTCACTGATAAAGAAGCTAGAGTAGAGCACGTCATAACCTAGGGGCATTTATAATGATCACGCCATTGCTGAAATAAAGAAAACCGAGTCCCAAAAGGCCTAAACAGCTGTGGGTGTAGGAAATCCACAATGGCTCACTAAATCACCTGCATAAACTGGTCATAAGCATCATCATCATTTCATATATGCATTGTATGACAAGTCATTATACAACTTCTGTGTTTATGCTCTTGAAAAGTTCATTTGATGCTTACTTTGCTTGCTTGATTCAATATCATGTCATGTAATGTTGTCAAATGTGCTCTACAGTAGTCTAGCTATGCTTAGGACACAAATTGGAACAATGTTCATGTAGATCATTTTGCTAAATGATGCCCCTAAATGATAGTTGACCAAATTTCCCTCCTAGACCTCTTCTCTTTGACTGTTTCAAATCTGCAAGCTAGAGGCTTTGCATGGCTGTGAGTCCTAAATAAAAGTTGTAGATAATTTTATGTAGAACAAACTTTGTTTAAGGCACATGTCATGAAAATGTGTGTAATATGCTCAAAAATGCACATCTCTGCCGAAACCAGTGCTGAATTGAGCCTCTGAAAAATGGCTAAGTCATGGAATGCATTCAGTGTGATTTTACCTCTGTTCAACAGCTTGTATCTTCCAAACCAGGCCAAACTAGAGGGAGTGTGTATAAGCAAAGTTGTAGATGGGATATAGGGCTACAATGTTTAGTAATACACTTTTTACTAATCACGCACGGTTTAGGAGTTAATGACCGTCAAAGATCGGCCGTCAGTCGGCCTCGTGCCTGACTGAATCGGCAGCCAGCCGTTCAAACGGACGGCCGTGGCCGACCGGCGTCCAGGCCAGGCACGCCACTTGGCGTCCGTACGCTGGCGCTGGGCCCCTGGCCAGGCCGACGACGCCTACACCTCGCCACGCCCACGCACCGGCCTCCCCTCTCGCTCTAAATCCATCTCCTCGCCTCTGGTCGCGGGCGGAGAAGAAGGCGACGCCGACGACGCCGTGAGCTTCACCGCCGCTCCACGCCGTAGCCATCGCACCCCCGCCACCCAAACTTCAACCACAGCGCCGCCATGATGTCCTCCATCACCCCGAGCCAGCTAAGCGCCACCGGCCGACCGCGGGTGAGCCCCGCATTGCGAGCTCCACCGCTCGACATGGCGGGAGCGCCGCCGAGCTTCAAGCTCGCCCTGGCCGGCGATCTCCGTCTCGTTTTTCTCTTCCTCTCGTGCACTGTCTTGAGGTCATTTGGAAGTTGTAGGCTATGTAGCTCCGGTCGGTTAGGCGAATTAGGGTTCCAACGAGCCGGACAGGGGCATGCCGCCCGCGCGCCGCCGCCGAACGCCGCCCGCGCATGCAAACCAAGCCCTCCGCCGTAGCAACCCTAGCCCCTAAGCCCTACGCTCGGTTCGCCTAGGTGCCGTAGGGCTTCGCGCGCAACCCGATTGAGCTTGATAGAGCTCGGGCGGCGTCGGCGCGCCGTTGAGCAGCGCCCCGCCGTGCCGCCATCGTCGCCGTCGAGCTTGCTCCAGCCGATCTGGCGCCTGCAATGTACCTTAATCGACGCGCTAGGTCTTGGGGAGCAGACGGTGGTGATGTGGTCGCCGGAGACCTCACCGCCCGGCGTGCTTTCGCCCGGTCAAAAATCGCGCCGCCGTCGTCCCCTGCTCTGTCTCGGCCGACAGGTGGGTCCGTTGACCCCGTGGGTCCCGCGTGTCGATCTGATGAAGTTAGGTTTTCGTTTTATGTTTTTCCAGAAAAATGCTTATATCTTCTTTAATTCATATCTAGAGCTTGACATGTCCAATTGAGGTGATTCCAATTTTGCTGTGTTTCTGGAGTTGTCTAGTTTTTAATAAAAATATGAAACATGGATGTTCTACAGTAGTTTTTGCTTGGTATATTTATTTTGTTCTATGTTTTGGAAATTGGTTAATTGCATAACAAATTAATAAATGATGCTAAAAATGTGAAACCAGTGGGGTTAGTTTTGTTTTGGCATGCCCCTGTCTAGGAAAAATGGTGGGTGGCCTGTGAACCTGTTTTGCATGGCAGTTTGCTATTTATCTTGATTAAATGCTTTGGATCTAGTACTTTTTGTCATAAAATAAATATGCATGTTTCTGGTATGAAATTTGGTACACAGTATCTTGGTGCTATGATGATGCTAAGAAAAATTTGTAAATCTGTTGTTTGATACTTTTCAAATAGATTTGTGATTTATCCTCTTTTAAGTTTGTGTAGCTTGTTCTTTTGCTACAGGGTGTTGTACTTAGAATTTTATTGTGAAATTTGAACTGCAGTCTATGTGAGCCATGAGTAGTCCACTGTAATTTTTATGGATTTTTCTGGGTAGTTTTACCATGTGCTCCTTTGTGCCCTTAAGTGATGAAATAAATTGAAAAGGGTGTTTTAATTGATGTTCTAGAGTGGTTTGTTAGGTTTTCTGTTAATCATTAGTCATGTTTTAACTGTTGGTCAGGTTGGGTGAGCTTGAATTGCAAGTTTGAACATGAGTAAATAATTAATTTCCCAGTTTAAGCCTTTTCTGGACAGCTAGTGGTACTTTTGGTTTTGCATGAGCTAGATGGTGTTTTCTAGCTTTATGGTCAATAGCAAAGTGGTAGATAATTTCATTATCTAGTTGCTGTTAAAATTTGAGAACATTTGGGGAAGTAGTTTAGGAGTTATGGTGTTATCTTGTGAAATTCCAGAAAAGAGGTCTTCTCTAGAATTTCTGGACAGATCTGGAAAATCTGTTTGTTTGACCATTTTGAATTGTGAATCTGTTTGTGTTGCCTAAATAAGAGTTGTAGACAATTTCATGAGCTTTCCAGAATGTCCTCATACATGTCATTTGGATGTATAGAACTCCAGTTACAGTTGCTTCTTTCAACTGTTGAGTATAGGTCAGAAGTTCTGAAATGTGCTTTGCTTTACTTACTTGCCCTTGTGTGTGTGATTTACATCTTGTAGATACTTTGCTAATTTATACAAGTGATTAGGTGCAGGTTGTATGTCCTTAACTGATGATGAAAAGTTATACCTTGACTTGCTTGGTGAGTGTTCGATCTTGTTTAGAGAGGAGATATGCACCTACTCTATAAATTAAAGTGATTTGAATAGAGTCATCACCTTAGCTGGAGGGTTTAGTGTTGTTGCTGTTATTCACTCTCTTACATGATCATCTTGTGCATTCATTATTCTCATTTATGCATTGCATTCAATAGGTTCGCCGAAGGGGTAACGCTCTTGGAGTTCGGGGACCTGCAGCGGGAGGAGGACCAGCAGTCCCGGGAGGGCAGCAGGGGGCAGCACACCGAGAGGTGCCCGAAGGAGAGTTGCTTGAGTGCCCAAGTCACGAGCCTGCGACCTTTGTGAAAGGCAAGCCCCGGAGCATATTAAGTTTCCCATGTTTTTTTTAAATGCACTTGAGTACTTTATGTTGTTTATTGCATTAAGTTTAGGAGTTGATTGAAGATGTTGTTGCATTTATCCTATCCTTGTCCAAATATATATATATATTATAACCTGAATCCTATGTTTTAGGTTAGGAGCGATGCAAATGCTTAGCCATGCTTAGACCGGTAGAAGTCGGGTGATATCCTGTCATCCGCGAGTTATAGGTGGTTACTCTTTGGTCACTGTCAGCTGTATGTGTTATCTTGGAAATGAACCATGTGTTAATTAAAAAGAAGACCGGGCAGGAGCAGTGGACCCTGTCCGAAGTCGATTAAGGGACTGGCGTCGTTGTTTCACTCTTGGTCATGTTGAACGCAGCCTAACACATAGTTGGCCCAGCCCACGTGTGCCAAGTGGCCCTTGGCTTCGGTAGCTCAACTCAAGTCGGGATAACCCGGGAGAGCGGTTGGGCAATTCGCGGGATAGCGGCATACTAGACCAAGGGCAAACATGTCTAACTGATCCTGGCGTCATCCTTGGGTTAGCATGGTTTGAACATCCTGGCTATCCGACTTTCCGGTTTTGCCGACGTATAAATCGTGCCCGAACCGGAGTTGTTATACGAAGAAGAGTAACCTAAAGGCGACTCGATCCGATGCACTTTGCCAGGTGTGTGTTGGGAATACCCCCCGAGCTCAGTTGAAATCGATTCGAATCGCCATCTCTCCCGGATAGTGAGAACTTGACCTTGCTCGGCAATCGTAGATCTCACTAAAATAATTATGGTTCGAGTTTGATGTTGCTATGAATGAAAGCTGTATTAAAATGGATATGGTTATTAATGCTTGTTATAAATAAGTGATTGCTTAGTATAGGGCACACTTAGATGGAAGGTAAAAATAATTTAAGCTGCTGCTAGTATGTTTAACTGGTGCATCTAATGTCACTTGTGCTTTTTATGCGAAAAGTTGTCAAGCCAGCTCCACTTATATTTCAGCCTTGCATAATCCTTGGTGTCACTTATTTACGGTTTATGACGGGTAAGTCTAAATGAGTACATCCTCGCACTCGGGGTTTATTCCTTCTTGTTGCGGATGATATTCTTTATACAGGCTTACGCAAGGTATGTCTTTACCCGCTGGGGATGAGGACTAGATCATGGGCAAAGATCGTTTCCTTTATCTTATCATATGCTTTTGTGGGATGACTATGGATCTGGCATGTATCCGAACTAAGTGTGGTGTATTCAAATGGTTTCAAAACTATGTTGCTTTCACTATTGCAAACCGGTATTGTAATATTTAAGTACTTCTATGTTATGTCACTTGCGAACCATTTGTGAACTCTGATGTAACGGATGGTGAATTATGTTAAGTTGCGTTCGATCTTGGTTCGTATGTTGTTGGTTTGAAATCCTTCGAGATTTTGGGACTACCAGGGGATTATAGGGGCTCAAGTGTGAAATT
>JADLZL010000941.1:0-85319 GCA_015844335.1 Chrysopogon serrulatus
TGTCTTCAATAAAACCTTGGGTAGAACTGAAGTCATGGTAGATGTGACATTTGATGAATCTAATAGCTCTCAAGTAGAGCATGTTGATGAAGATGTTGTAGGTAAAAAGAGGATCCACCTTGTGAGGGCAATCAAGCAAATGGCAATTGGTGATATAAGGCCCAAAGAGGATCAAGTCAGAAGAGAAGGTTTCTCAAAGCTGCATTTGAACAAGTTTCTGGCCGGCGTGCCCGATGTTGAGCAAAGCCAAACAAACACTGCCGCAGAAAGCGGCAGAAAGTGGCGTGCCGCACCTAGGAAGCGGCGGTGCCACGCTCCCAACCATGGCAACTGATTCCACTCCTATTCAAGGACAGAACCTACAACCCATCTTTGAGCAAGAAGATGATGAATTCCCGTAAGATGATCAAGAAGTTTGTTGAGCACCCAAGGCTAAGGCAAACCATTCAACGGGGATCACCCCGATTTGACAATATTCTTGGGAGTCTCGAAGGGGGGAGTTACAACTTCGCTCACATCTAGCAAATTTTTTTGTCAATTTTACCGTTTGTTTCCCTCTTTGGAGCCTCTCAAAGTTGAGCAGGCACTTGAAGACTCGGATTGGGTCATGGCTATGCAAGAGGAGCTCAACAACTTCAAAAAGGAATCGAAGTTTGAACTTTGGTGGAGAGACCCAACAAAGAATGTCATTGGGACAAAATGGGTCTTCCGCAATAAGCAAGATGAGAATGGCGTGGTGACAAGGAACAAGGCAAGATTGGTGGCTCAAGGCTTCACTCAAGTAGAGGGCTTGGACTTTGAAGAAACTTATGCACCCGTGGCAAGACTTGAAGCAATCCGAATGCTTCTAGCTTTTTTTGCCGCACATCATGACTTCAAGTTGTACCAAATGGATGTGAAGAGTGCATTTCTCAATGGCCCAATACAAGAACTTGTCTATGTTGAGCAGCCCACCGGGTTTTGAAGATCTCAAGTTTCCCAACCACGTCTACAAACTCCAAAATGCGCTCTATGGGCTTAAGCAAGCACCAAGAGCATGGTATGAATGTCTTAAGGAATTCTTGCTCAAACAAGGCTTTGAAATAGGCAAAGCCGATCCTACTCTTTTCACTCATAAGATTAATGGTGATATCTTTTGTGTGCCAAATATATGTCGATGACATAATATTTGGTAGTACTAATCATTCTTTTTGTGAAGAGTTTAGTAGGATCATGACTAAGAGATTTGAGATGTCCATGATGGGTGAGCTGAAGTTCTTCCTCGGTTTTCAAATCAAGCAATTGAAGGAAGGAACATTTCTATGCCAAACCAAGTACACCCATGATATGCTAAAAAAGTTTGACATGGTGAACGCATAAAAGTCAATCAAGACTCCCATGCCAACCAATGGACATCTTGATCTCAACATAGAAGGGAAAGCCGTGGATACAAAGGTATATCGCTCCATGATCGGTTCCCTCGCTATATCTATGTGCATCTAGGCCCGATATTATGCTTAGCGTGTGCATGTGTGCTAGATTTCAAGCCAACCCTAAAGAATGTCATTTAGTGGCTGTTAAGAGGATCTTGAGATATTTAGTACACACACCTAACTTCTCGGGGCTTGTGGTATCCCAAGGGCTCCAAGTTTGATCTACTTGGGTATTCGGATTCCGATTACATGGGTTGCAAAGTAGATCGAAAAAGCACTTGGGGGACTTGTCAATTTCTTGGACGATCCCTAGTGTCTTGGAGTTCTAAAAAGCAAAATTGTGTAGCCCTTTCCACCGCCGAGGCCGAGTATGTTGCAGCGGTGCATGTTGTGCGCAACTACTTTGGATGAAGCAAACCCTTCGTGATTTCGGATGTCACTTCACTAGAATCCCACTCTTGTGTGACAATGAAAGTGCCATAAAACTTGCAAACAATCCAGTTAGCCACTCAAGAACCAAACATATAGACATCCGACGTCACTTCTTGAGAGACCACGAAACCAAAGGAGATATCGAATTACGCCATGTGAGCACCGAAAACAACTAGCCGATATCTTCACAAAACCACTTGATGAGGCTAGGTTTTTGCGCATTGCGTAGTGAACTAAATATACTTGATTCTCGTAATGTGGTTTGAAACCTAGCATGTCTCTCGTTTGATCTACTAGAAATCTAGGAAAAGAATTACAAAACTTTATATTGTGTTTCAATCCTCTTTGCAAAAGGTTAGTCTATGTGCTATGACCATTGTTTGTAATGTTGACATGCTTGGGGTCATACCACGTAGATAGATATATGTCCATATCTAAAGTAAAGAGAATACACCCGGTTAGTAGCTAACCCCGGGTCGTTTGGGGGTGTGGCCGTACAAGACTTACTAGCGCGGCAAGGCCGCACTTTGAATCCGCCTGCCGGGTTCATCTCTAAAGCTTGATGCAGGTCGTGGGCCCCGTTTCTCTCTTTCTTCTCTCTCTGGCCCGACCCCCCTCTCTTTCTTTTCCTTCTCCCCAGCGCCGATACCCGACGCCCGCTCTTCTCCTGCCTCGGCGTGCCGCCGTCGCTGCCGCTCTTTGTCCCAGGAAACCGGCCTCCCGGCCTGCCCTCCAGCCCTCCGCTCCCGCCCGGAAGCCGTTTGGTGGCTGTGGTCCAGCCATTGCTCCTCTCTCCCTCCATTCAACGGTTGTCAAGGTGAAACCCTAACCTCCTTCGATCTTTGCAATGGCTTGGTGATTGTGGAGGATTTCAGTTTTTAATGGATGTGTAGGGGATAGAGATGTGTTGTGATGTTTGAATCGAATTGATTTTGTCACTTGTTCATGGGGTGAAACATGGAGGTGCGGCAATGCCCGAGTGCTGGTGCTTTTTGTACCTCACTTAGAGGGTATCATCCTCTTCTCCCTGCTGAAAAACTCCAAGAATCGGGTTGCTAAATCGATTGGAAGCACCCACCACAACATATGAACAATCCTTCTTACTCTTTCTCTCAAATCCTTGCCACAATCTCCTAAGTTCGTTCTGTCTGCACCTAGAAATTGTTTGTGGCATAAGGAAGCACCTAGTTAGTAGTGATAACAAGAAAGAAGAAGTAGAACAAGAGTCTGGCAGACTGGGCCAAGGCGGCCGGTGCCGCTCAAAGTGCGGCAAGTGCAAGACTCGGCGTAACAAAGACCGCCAACCTGTGTTTCCATGCTCATGTTCTAAGTCCTCTCTTGTTAAACCTACTTCTTAGGTGCTGTTCTACTCCACTTTTGTACAGTTTCTCATTTGGACTTCATTTGGATAGATGGAAGATGATCCAAGGGGCAAGAGGAAGGTGGATGAGACCAGGTGCAAGGCACCCTCTCGCCGTGGCGGGGAGAGGCCCAAGGAGCAAGAAAGCCCAAAGCACCCACAAAGAGCTGATGGGGAGAGAAAAGTTTGATGCTTACATGCAGCAAGAGGATAGGTTGCGAAGGGAAGGAATGACTATTAACCCGAGTGGATCCCTCGGACTCCACTTCACTTGACGTAGAGTTTGACAAAGCAGCCTACATGAAAGATTTTGAGGGTGAGATGTTCCTAGCTCCTCCACAGGACACTAAACCTCATGCCATCATCAATTACTCAACTAGCTGGAAGTCAACTGAGAAAGAAAGAGCTAGAAATCCTTTTGAGAGGAACAAGGACCTAGGTGTTGATTACTGATTCTGGAATGTCTTTCATTCCAATTTCTATACCACCGTAGCCCTTTGCAAAAGAAAGAAGCCCAAGATCAGAAAGATGCAATATGTGGACTTTGATGAAATGAAATCTAGAAATGAAGCTGGATTTGCTGGTGTGATTCGAGCTTGTGATAGGTTTGAGCTGTCAGACATCATGGCTTTTCACTATGACTGGAATGAGGAGGTGCTTGCTCAGTTTCATGCCACATATTTCTATGATCAGGCAGCAGATGAGGTGCATTGGATGACAGACGGTACTCACTACCGCATTGACTTTGTCACTTTCAGCAGGATACTTGGTTTTGGAGAGGAGCATCGTGGGTATTCCTATATCCATGATGAGCCTAGGGCCGAGATCGATGACATTCGCTATATGTGGATTAAGCCCAGACTCGCAGATGGAAAGAGGAGTGGACTCCAGAGCTTCTACTACACCATGAACAACCTACTTAGAGCCACTATCAACCCAAAAGATGGAGCAGCCTCAGATGTGAATGGTTATGTGAGGAATGTGCTAGCTCGCTTTGCACCAGGTGGGGACGTGTTCAATGTCCCTAGGTTCATGTGGGAGGAGCTCAGGCGTGTGACAGAGGATGGGAGGAAGGGGCTGCCCTATGCCCCTTACCTCATGTTTATGATTGAGAGAGTCACTGGTTTGAGGTTCCCCAAGACTGGGATACACACTGTGTACAAGATTGAGAAGACTCGGTCACTGCAGCAGCCTAGAGAGAGGCGTGTGAGAGCTCACACCGCGAGCCTGAGGATATTCCAGAGAGTTCTCGCTCCCGCTCTAGGAGAAGCAAGTCCAAGAAGTTTGGTGCATGGCTCAAGGCCATCTTTACTACTTGCACCTATGCAGCAAGGACGGCCTACGAGGACCGGTTGGAGAACCGGGAGGCTAACCGTGAGGCTAGGGAGCGTGCGGGGCTGCCACCACTTCCACCTGTTCCCTCACCACCGACCTTTCCCAACCTTCCTAGCTTGTCAGATGATGATGATGATGAGGATGAGGAGGATGAGAGTGAGGACAAAGCAGAGCAGCAGCAAATGAAAGCACGAGTCTTGGGAGCACCAGACCTTGGCAGGTTTTCAGGCACAGCGTCAGTCTCAGGGACCTCGGCGTTCCTCTCGTTTCACCGCTACCACTCACCGTCAGGGGCGTGCACGAGTGGATTCCGACGACGAGGAGATTGACTGGGAGGCAGCCGAGCGCGACGTCTAGGACTCTTCTGCCTTCTCTCTTTTTGGCACTTGATGACAAAGGGGGAGAAATTAGAGGGGTCAACTTCTTTTCGACGCCATGTGTTTGTGTTCGCAGCAATTTGTTCAGTTCATGTCTTATCCGGTTTGAGAGTTAGTTTGTCAAAGTCGTGAGTTTGAGAGTCGCTCAAAACTCTATTTGTGTAATATTGCTACCTATTGTACTCTATTTACTTTGGATATGGACATGTATCGTATTGTGTGATCTAGACCGCTATATTCATGTTTTTAGATCCTTATTTTATATGTGTTCTAGCCGTGTGGTGCTTGTTTTCTTTGTCTTTGGAATAGCAAGTGCGGCGCGGCAAATTTTGCTGCGCGGCTTGCCGCACTATGTCAAGCTTCAAAGAAAGATTATTGAGTGCATAACCCGTCATATTGCATCATGTATATTCCCTCGCGGACACTTGTGCAAGCACCCCACAAGTAGGCATGGATGTAGGGGAGCCCCAACACTTTCAAAATGTGTGAATCATGGCATTTATGCCAACTTGAGAATTCAAATCTCACTTCACACATTTAGGGGAGGCCTTTACACCCATGGCTCAAAAAATCTCAGTTTTGTTTTATATTTTGTAAGCTCAAATTGGGTTGTCATCAATCACAAAAAGGGGGAGATTGTGAGTGCAATCAAGCCCTATTGTGGATTTTGGTGATAATGACTACTCAATTTGAGAACTAATAAGATTTATCGAGTTGATACAATGGGGAAGAAGCTATGGAGGATGCTATACTTGAAAAGTGGAGTCTCCAATTTGCTTATGACAAAGGGCTTTCGCTAATGGAGGTTTATATTCATTTTATATTTTGAAATTGAGTATAGGAAAGCCGCACTATCAAGAGGGACTCAAGACACTAGTCAAAAAAGTGTGCAACCAAGTGCTCATTTTACACACAAAGCATCCACAAACTCTAGTCAATCCCGGCCCGGCCTACCCTCGCTTCCACCATTCTGCTGGTTGGCTAGTGCGGCAAGTGCCGTACTCTTGCGGCGGTGCCACACTTACCCGACCGTTGGAAAGATGGGGGTATTTATACCCTCTCCTCTTGTCCAAACTGTAACTTTTCAGCTGTCTTCTTCCTCAGACCTGAAAAGGTGCTCAGCTTTAGGGTTTGCTCTCCTCCATTGGTCCCCCCAAGCTCTCAAGCATTCCAAAGTGATTCCACCACTAATCCTTGAGAGAAAAGGTGCCAAAAACTCGATTAGAGAGAGCAGCCCCACCGATTCCCCAAAGTTCTAGAGCACTTGGTTCACGTTTTGGCCGGCGGCTTGAGTTCATTACTCTTGAGCTTTGCTCCTAGCCGGCTAGGCGTCGCCCTTGAGCTTGCCAACTCTTGTGGCAGCCTTGGGAGGTTTGTAACAATCATTTGCAGCTAGTAAACTCACCCCTCATCTCAAGAGTTAAGTCTCTTGGCTTGAGAACGAGGTAGGGTTGCAAACCCTAAGCCTTGGTGGCTAACCTCAAAGAACGTGGGACGTAGGGCAAGCCTTGGTGGCAAGCTGAACCACGGGTCAAATCCTTGTGTCACCGTGTGCTTGATTTGTTTGCCTCTCTATTCATGTTGTTGGTGGGTGATTTCTAGGGTTTGTGGTTGATCTACTAGTATACTCTTGCTGCACCTTATCTAGTTTGTTGCTCGTGATATATATATATACCTGTAGGAAGCTTAGAAATTTATCTGATCTAAATTTCGTTGGTCAGTTTTCGAACTGTGAGCAAGTTTTTCTGCAGGTGCGGCAAGTGCCAAGCCTGCTGTCGGTGGGCAAAGCCGCGACCGGGTTTTTAACTTTGATTCGATTTGAGTTTTTTACAGTGCCTATTCACCCCCTCTCGGGCCTCCAGTGATCCTACATAGATTAAAAATATAAATCGGCTAGGATGTTATGGTTTCGTAATATGATGTTTGTTTGTGAAGTTAACACTCACAAGCGTAGTTCTTTTCGGTGTAAATGATGTTTCTCGATAACAATGTATATTGTGACTTTGTCCATCTCAAAAATCTATCGATTCGGTTCAAATGTGCTTATAGGATAGGCTGGGAATACAATCGTAGGGATGAGTTGTGTATACTGCGATTAAAAAATACAAGACCATGGTATTTCAAATTATAAAAGCATATTGTGATAGAGTTTATTTAAAAATTATGCAAATGCTCTGATGACATATCAAAGCTATCAACCAATCTAGGCCACTCTTTATACATAAACCTTAGGTTCTAGGTTCAACTCCCCGTAGGAGCAAATATTTTAGAATTTAACAACATTGTGCTTTCGATGGTGGACGATGTTCCCATCGATAACGATACACATAAGGTGACTTCATCAATGTCAAAGATTTAATAGCTCAGTCTCGAAAAAGCTCATAGAGGTAGGGTTTACGTGCGTGCGTTCGTATGGATGTGTGCGTTGTTTGTGCTGTGCAATTATATAAAAAACAAAGAGAAATCGTCAAAATTTGTCGTAGTAAAATAAAGTTTATGATTTATTGAGGATAAAACTGGTATATACTGTTTCAACACATAATAACAGTCTTAAAAAGTGGGAGATAAATCCTCACTAAGATTGGCCTGACTTGGTTTGTATAAATAGTACCTAAACCCACATTAACAATGATGATACTACCAGCACGCATTTAGGCCGTATGTATAGCTCTACGTACGCAGCTACGACAGGACGACACATAAGATGACTTTTTTACTTATGATGAAATATGTGGTAGATCTCTGGATTGCTTCTTAACACGTGGAGGACTGAAGTGTCCACATGAGGAGATCAGATAAGCTAGGTGGCGCTGCACTGCCCCTGGGATTTGGGCCTTTCGATAGACAAAGACCTTACATGTCAAGTCAGTGCAACTAATCAATTCAGTCAAGAATCAAGAGTCAAATAAAATGATAGATTGGATCTGTCGAGTCGTTATTCGACGAACAATAATACGACAAGCAATCGAGTTCACACGTACTCCGTATCCTTTTGATGTTGTATATATCTCTCAGTTTTCTCGTTAAAAGGTTATTCGTATCTGAGTTCAAAAAAAACAAGAAGCGTTTTATGCCGGAAAATTTTACAGTAGTTTTTTCTTTTTACTGAATTTAATGAGTGGAGGGAATAAAAATCAACAAACTTTGTACTAGATTAGAAAAGGAACAATGGTTGGCTTATATCATCACAGAGAAGAAAAAGGCGTATATTGCATCCTCATGCGGACACACAAGATAATAGTAACAGGCATGATCTAGCTCATATTCTCATATATATATAGGGCGATAAAAGCGAAGATAAGCTAAGAATCCATGTGGTGCCGCTGTTTCTCTGTTCTGCACCACCTTGAATTGTCCCTATTGTCGTTCTTCTTATCCAAAAAAGCTCCAACAAGGAAATATTTCTGTAGCATCCTTGTTTGGTCGTTGTACCCCCACGCCGAGGCGAGCTAATTCAAATTATGACCTGGGCTTACGGCTGGACCTACTATATAGTACAGTATTTGTTAACATGCACGCTCCAGACATGCATGTTTGTATCATTACTTAATTATTAATAACATCGTCCTTTGGTTGTCAGTCTAGCTATATTATTGTTAGAATTCATACGCATATTGTTTTTATTTTAGAAAACAGCCACTAACCAAGCTTCTCGCGGTGTGACACTACTAGAATGGTGGACTTTCTAGTATTTTTAAGCAGTAACAAAACACTACCACTACTCATAGCACATAAAAAAATCCTCATTAGAAAACATTTGGTAGGAAAAATTTATACTAAATTTTGAACAGCAAAAAAAAAAGAAGAAACACATCCCACTAGAAGATGTTACAAATTCTGATTGAATGATTGGTTAGAGCAGTGAGCTCCAAGACCATGCATCTTCTATCTGACCAGGATTTGAAGTTGGGCTCCTTCTTTATTTTATTTTTGATTCTAAGCTTGGCACCTAGCTTCTAGTTTTTTTTTCAATAAAAAAAGAGCCACCAAATTGCCACTTTATTATATATTCCCCGTTTTATATTTTTTTTTCTTTTATGAAACCCGTTTTATATTTGTCATTAAGCCGTTTTGTCACTTACTGATTTGCTGCTACTACAGTACCTTTCCTGCTGCCGCGCGCAAGCCACAAGCCGACACAAGCATGGGTTGGGGTGGGATTCCGCCTGGTAGGATTTGGCGCCCGGCCCCAATCGGCCGGTCGCTGGCTCGCGGGACTGGAACTGGAAGCATCTGCCTGCCGCCAGGGCGAGGGCGCCAACGCCAACACGACGTGCCGGCGCGGCCGAGTTCCAGCGGCACCGTCACCGGGCTGGGGCCCCTGCCCACCAATCCCCGGCCCGGTGCCATCACCACGCCGGACGGACGTGCTTCCGCTTGCGTTGCGCGGGGAGGGGAGAGGCGAGCGCTAGCGATCCAACGATAGCCACACACAGGGACAGGGCACAGGCCGGCCATTCCTCCTCTCCGTCGTCGTCCCCCAACCCCGTTCGTTCGTCTCGTCTGCGGCCTCTCTCTCGATCGGCCACCTCCCGAATCCATCCACCCGGCTGGGGCGGGCCCTGCAGCTGCTGCGGCCGGGCGGGCGTCGTCACGCACGCAAGCGGACAAGCATCCGCGTGCTTATAAGCACACCCTCCCCTCCCGTTCCCAAAAATTCCATTCCTCCATTTCTCTTAGCTTAGCCTCTCTCGCTTCCTCCTCAGATCCAGCTAGGGTGAGCTTGAGCTTTGGTGGTTAGTTTATTAATCTCCCCAGGCTCGTGCCGCAGCCGCAGCAGATTCAATTCGTTGGTAGGTGGCCGGATTAGCTAGCTAGCAGCGGAGGCTTGCACGCAGCTATCTATCTAGGGTTTTGCAGCTAGTTCCTCGCACCCAGTTGCAGGCTCGCTTGCTGCTAGCTTCGTCGGCCGGACCGGACCGCGCGCCAATGATCATGGCGAACCCGGACATGCTGCCGCCTGGGTTCCGGTTCCACCCGACGGACGAGGAGCTCATCCTCCACTACCTCCGCAACCGCGCCGCCGACGCGCCGTGCCCCGTCGCCATCATCGCCGACGTCGACATCTACAAGTTCGATCCATGGGACCTGCCATGTTAGTACCATTCATTCATTCGTGCATGCACATGATCCAGATCCCCCGCGGCCGCTCTCGTGGTGGACTGCTCCATCGATCTCTAGCTGATGATGCAGGATTTTTAACAGCGACAGATTTTGCCTTGATTAATTGGTGTGTGTACCTGCATGTATCGCTGCAGCCAGGGCTGCGTACGGGGACAAGGAGTGGTACTTCTTCAGCCCGCGCGACCGCAAGTACCCAAACGGGATCCGGCCCAACCGCGCGGCGGGCTCCGGCTACTGGAAGGCCACCGGCACCGACAAGCCCATCCACAGCAGCGGCGGCGGCGAGAGCGTCGGCGTCAAGAAGGCGCTCGTCTTCTACAAGGGCCGCCCGCCCAAGGGCACCAAGACCAACTGGATCATGCACGAGTACCGCCTCGCCGCCGACGCGCACGCCGCACACACCTACCGCCCCATGAAGTTCCGCAACGCCTCCATGAGGGTACGTACGCTGCTATTAATCAGTACAATCCATGAAGAACGAGTTAAATTAATTCAAAGAACAAAATTATGAGATCCCCCACACTAGCTTTGCCTTTGCCATGTAGTTATATCTCGATCTGCATGTCAATATCATGATAGCTAGAGCTAGCCCCAGTTGCATGCGTGCCAGCCATATGCGTGCTCAGTTTGTTGCACTGCTTGCGCATGCAATCACCGATGCACTGCATGCACCCCCCTTGCACCCGGCCTGATCTATCCATCTTTTCGGCGATGTTTCTGATGCGGGTTCGCGGCACGCCAATATTCTTTATCGCATCCGTTTTGTGGCTTGCCAATAGACGCAAGTGCCGCTTTAATGTGTGGCGCGGCGTTCCTTCTTTTTTTTTTTTTTTTTAAATGTTCTTTAGGCATACTTGGCATGGTTGCACCAAGTCAATTGATCCGACAATGATAGCCCGCGATGCGTACGTGTTGAGGATTGATTCATCTCTGCACCCGATTTGTGTAGCATTGATTATTTTAATCTCATGATCTTCTGCCTAATTTATCTGTGCAGCTGGATGACTGGGTGCTGTGCCGGATCTACAAGAAGACCAGCCACGCGCCGCCGATGGCGGTGCCGCCGCTGTCCGACCACGAGCTGGACGAGCCCTGCGGCTTCGTCGACGACAACCCCTACGCCGCGACGAGCGCCGCCATGCTCCTGCAGGGCGCGCCGTACTCGTACCCGCCGGCGCTGCACGCCGCGGGCGCCGGCGCGCCGCAGAGGATGCCCAGGATCCCGTCCCTCTCGGAGCTCCTCAATGACCCCTCGCTGGCGCACTTCTTCGAGGAGGCAGGCGGCATGCAGCAGCAGGACATGGCACGGTTCGGCAACCCGCCGCCGCCGCCGCAGCAGCAGCACGCCCCTCTCCTCGGCCGCCCCGTCACGAGCCAACTGCTGGTCAACAACGGCAGCAGCAACTTTTCCGTGGGGCAGATGCAGCAGATCCCGCAGCAGATGGATCCGCCGCCGCCTGCCTCGTCGACGACGACGTCGGCCGCTGGCGATGGCGCAGCTGGCAAGCGCAAGAGATCAGCGGAGGCGATGAGTGCCAGTGCGCTGTCGAGCCAGGCGGCGTCTGCTGCAGCCAAGAAACCGAACGGCTCCTGTTTCGGTGCGACGACGTTCCAAATAGGCAACGGACTGCAGGGCCACCAGATGCTGCTTCACTCTAACATGGGGATGAACTGACAGATTGCTGTTCTCCACTGAAAGCTATACTTGAGCATTCAATTGTGATTTCAACGTCATCGGGATCTATTGCACCAAATATATACTATTATATAGGCCTAAAGTTTTATAAGGCAATGGTTAATATATGCTAGTACTGGTAGGTATTATTAAAGGGATTGTACTTGTAGATGGAGTCCACTAGTAGTGTCAACTAGCTATTAGTTGCTAGGGACGCTGTAGTTGATTGGGTTTGCGGTGTGTAAACATTTTGTTCTGCTGTACATAGTTCAATACTATGTACTCAAGCTTACTACCACTACAAAGCTAGCTACATAAGGCTTTGAGATAAGGGAACTGGAAGTCAAGAACCAGGAGAAATGTGTTAATAATATCCAGCCGGCTTTAATTGCTCAGAACGTTGGCCAAATGTAATTGTTCAATGGCAGTCACCATTCATCAAGCCTTATATTATGTTATGCTTAATTCCTCACAATACGAAATTAAAAGCTTATATGTCATTCTTTTGGTCAGTCTCAATGAGAGTTTAATGTCACACAGCTTTATGTGACAGCGGGTTCTCTCTTTCTTCTATAAATAACGTGCTAAATCATGTGTTGTAGCATTAAATGAGAATAAAATTCCTCTGAAACTTTCACTAAGATTGGCCTTATATTTCGTAACGGCTTTCGGGATCACATCATGGATAACTAAAGCAATGCAACCACACAAGTGTCACCTAAAGAGAAAGCGAAAACGAATTACCATAGCCACCAGTCAGTTGAAATTCCTGCTCGGATCGAGAAGATAATAGTCCATTCAGAATAAGGGTAAAGAAAAGGAAATAAGGTAAGGAAAAGAGATCAGAAGAAAATGATGGAGGCCAGATATTTTAATAATTGGCCAAAGCAGTCAAGTTGGCGATGTCTTGTAGTTTTCGGGTCAGGCGATGGATGTTGAGAAGCCTCCTTTTCTGCTCTCGATCAGAAGGCCTTATTCAGATGGGTGAAAGAGGCCCTTTGCCTGCACTGTGTGCTGTGTGCATGCAGAATCTCGCCTCGCCCGCCCAGGGAAATGCATCGGAATATTTCAGGCACATCAATAAGTCCCCGGCAAGTCGGCGTCACCGAACACAACAAAACTGGCAGTCCCTTTGGCGGCTCTCTCTGGGTGTGGGTGGGGTCTACCGTCGTCTATGCACTAAAACGCAGGCCCCTCCTGCAAGTTGTTGAAGTAGTAGGAGAGCTGGAGGTGAAGTGATAGATAATTAGTAGTGCAGGAGATTCTCTGTCAGCCAAGAATCAGTCAAATCGTTGAACTTCATGCATAGCTGGATTTGAATCAGATGTGTTGAAGTTTTTCACGGCTCTGTTTAGGTTCCTATTACTAGTATTCTGCTTTGAATGTTTTGCTGAAACTTGAACGACCAGGGGGAAAAAAGTTGGTGGTAGTAGAGTAGTAGTTTCAGGCTATCAGCTGCTGACAGAGTCGCTGCATGATCAAAAATCTGCACACACGCAACAAACAAAGCCAGAAGCATTTTCTCTTATTATTGGAGAGCGATGAGCGGTACTGTACTTTTTAACTGTTAGTTTAATGGTATAATAATCCACACGAACGGGAGATGCTTATCCACAAGTAAATTCTTCCCCGCAGCGCACGCAACCGAAGTACTAGTAGCATGTCGAATTAATTAATTTACATTTACAGCTGATCGGTTCCCCGTCCAAATTAACCGGAGTTAACAATGGCCATTCCAGCTCGTGCTTTATCTCCCATGCAGATAAGATTAGAAAAGTTTGTGGAAAAAAATCTCTGAAACCCCAGGAATCTCCCGAGGACAAAGAACTCGCAGAGTAGTTTAACCATTTCGCACCGTAGATTCAGGGTATATTCCTTGCGGCCTCACCTCGCTGCTTTCCCGTTTCGGCAGGCAGGCAGCTGCTGGGTGCTTGCTCCCACAACTGTCCCACAGCTGAGACGACTATCTGTCTCTCACACGTATCTGCAATCGACTGGCCATCACACCTTGCCTGCAATATAATACTACTTCAGCCTAGTTTTATTTAATCAGAGATGGGCCACCTGACGTGCACCTGTAATCTGCCATTGGTGCTCCATTAGCAGCCAAGCATTTCCATCCGGACCAGGTGCTACATGTTGAGTATTTTACAGTTGAGGAGCCTTCAGAGTGACGTGGAACGCTGCTGGCGTGGAGAGGGTTCTTCCAGGGGTACCAGAATTGGTCCAGCGCATCAGAAAAGAAACAGAGGGCAGAAGAGAATGAGAGAAGCAGATCGAAAGGAAAGGAGAAGCGCTTTGACGTACGCTGGCTTCAGGCTTTGGTCACTACAATATATATGATATGTTATCTTTGGTGCTGAACTTATCTGCTTCATGATTGTTCACCTTGCCTTTTCAGTTCAGTGTGCAGAACTTATCAAGCCTGGGCACTGGGCAGGCACGCGTATATGTATAAAAAGTATATCCAAGAGGAGGAGGAGGAGTAGTGGCCGACTGAATGTTCCTTTTGTGATGGTGAATTTATTGATTGCTTGGCGGAGATATGGTGTCTGAAACTTGGCTTGTAGCTGGGAATGAAAGCCGAGATACGGTTGGCAGGGGATAAAATAGTACAGTATGTAGGATGAAAAACACGTGAGTGCAACGAGCCTATGGAAAGGATATGGGCATGATATCAAGTTTCTTTGGAGGATTTGCTTTATTATAAAATAACTAGTTCCTTTACACTTGGAAAGACTTGGCATTTGTTGATCTCTCAGTGGGTTAGGCTGCTCTTTGAAAAGAGGAGGGAGAGTGAGAGGCGAACCGAGCGCGGTTGAGGCGCTCTGGAGAAACTTGGCTATCCATGTCTGTATTTTTCTAGATTTATTTTATTCTAAAATATTCAATGACACTATTTTTTTCAACGATAGGTGACGTGCTCGTCAACGGTAAAGCTTGGGGTGTTCATAGGCCGATAATGAATGTATCCTGATTTTATTATCAGTACGTTGTATTTTCATCACTGGACAGGGCCTTCATCATCAGAATCTGTGCCTGTTCTCAAAGCAAAGGTTGTTTGTTGTCTCATGCATGCTGCTGGGTCTGATGTATATCCCTATGGCTTGGTACGTGGGTGTTCAAGACACGCCTCCAAGCGCCCCCTTGAGTAGCACTGGACCACAAATCACATGCATCATTTTTTTTTTTGTTTTTTTTGGATGGAAAGGGAAATTATTGTTTCTTCAGAAAAAGAAATTGTTGCCTCTCAATTTGTCCCTTCCTCTTTGTATGCGCGAACTGAACTGGATAGTCACAGAAACGGAGGAGACTGATGTGTATATCGTTTTTGCTTCGATTTTTTCTTGTTCGATTGACAGTCACTATTTAAGAAGTGATCGAGCACAAGTATAGTTACGTGCAAGCTGCAAAGCATCCACTTGGACCATAGCAGGACGCCAGGGCGAGGATATAGCATTATTTATCAGCAAAGACTAATTATTGTTGCATCAATCTGCAAGCGTGACTTGTTTTGATCTGCATATCCATTCCTTCCCTCAGTAGTACCGAATGACATTTAATTTCTTTCTGGGGCTCAGTACCTGATCCTACAGACTAAAGGTATGAAGGAAGTATGCACACAAACAGATACTCTTTCCATCCTAAATTACAAGTCATTCTAACTCTCTTTGAGAGTCAAAACATCTCAAATATAGTGCTTCTCTTCAGTGGCAAACATCACGTGTAAAACTAGCAAACGTAGAGTTGTGATCCGTATACCAGGCATAAACATATGCAATAAATAATACAAATGCCATTTCAGGTTTTAAGGTGTAGTAGCCTTCAAATGTGCAATCATGGCACGCATTATTTCTCCCAGTCAAATGAGCAACACTTACATAGGCTTGTGAAGATTGAAGAGTAATTATTTTTTTTCTGAGGGCACAAATTGATCAAGTTGAGCAAAAATATTGTACAATCTCTTGAAGGCTGCAAGAACAAGCCATCACTTATGTAAAGAATATGACAGCAGTTTTTTTTTTTTTTAAATGCCACTAGATAGCTTGTGCGAGGGCACATGTTGACTGTATGCAGTAAACTACACAATGGTACAGAAGTATCAAAGGATTAACATCCGGTAGCTGGAAGCTCTAAAACTTCTTTTTTTATTAAAATGTAAAGTACAATTTATCCCCTAAACTTCGCTGAATTTCAAAACAATTTCAAATTCCAGACAACTTGCCCCTCTTAAGTCTTAACTCACTCTTAAGATGGATGGAGCCACTTCATACAAGGCGCTGCGTCACTACTCCAGCCACCATGCATACATCTCCTAGTTTGAGGACACCAGGGACCTGATTCTCTGTGACGACAGGGCCGCGGTCATTGGCCTTTACACAAAAATATGGAGTAATAGCTCGATCTGCAGCTTAAATCTTCCAATGTCCGTTTTCGCCGAGAGTAAATTTTTCAATAGTCTACAAATTGTAATGTACAATGTTCTTTTTCAACAAACATTACACCATGGGAGGAACCAATCAGCCTAATGTGTAATGTCAAACAGGTTGCAGTAACAACAGTCAACAGATACCCTTCAACATCTGATTGTCACTTTCCAGATCCTACCAACCTCTGAAATCTGTCAAAATCTTGAAATAAAAATGTGTCCTGCTTTAGGAAGCTTTGTTAGCAGCAGGATTTCTTCAGAATTGTATGATCATTGGTTTTCCTTTGAACACATAGCCATGCACTAGATTCTGCAAAACCATAAATGAGATATTTTTAAGCACTCGATGGTTCTCAGAATCATGTAAACAGCTAGGATTATATAGAATATTCATTGGGATTTGGGTGGAAAGGAAGATGATGTGCATTCTTAAGACAAATCATGCAATCAATTGATTTTCTTTTTGGCTTTTTGCCACATCTAGCTGTCTAATGTGCTCAGGTTGTAGAGTGTGTTTGGTTTGTTACCAAACTGCACCACCATCTGCCACAACTCTGACGCTGCAGTTTTGAAAGTGTTTGGTTTGTAGCTACAGTTAAGGTGCTGCCACAACTCGCCAACGCTATGCAAGTCATTTTTTGCACCAAATGTCGCCAAAACTGTGGCAAGCAATTTGATTACCAAACTTTTTTGTGACCGTGACTCTGGCGTGGCATCCATAGGCGGCATCCAAACAGAGCCATAGTCCCAAAATTAGATAAATTAGCAATGAGTCATACTGAGCGACATTACAAACAAGACATCATGTCATGACAATAACAAAATCACTAACCAGGGCACACTGAGCAAGTTCAACTGTGGGAATGTGACAAAGGCTTGACCACACATCCTTCCTTCCTGCCAGGATTAAAAATTTGAAAGGAAAAACAGTCAATAATGAGCGCAGTGGCAGCAAAAACAGACAATGAGGAGCACAGTAGCAGTAAAAAGCAGAATGACAGGAAAACAAGTTCATTTTTGGATAACTTTAAGGGACCAAGTCGATAATATACCTGCATTAACTTTATACTTAGACCCAACCTTGCAGTGTCCATGCTTTCAAATACAGAGCCTGAAAAGAGAAGTTAAAAAAAATACCTTAGTGACAAATTGAGAACATACTTCAGTGAATGAAGAAAATTTTCTTCGATATTCCTCTTTTGGGAGAAAAAAGTATTAACACCGATGCAAATGCAGGATAAACGACAAAACAATACAGGTTAACAAATGCAGCATCGTCTAGCTCTTTGTTACTCATGATGTTTCAGCTAGGTGCCTAGGACCTAGAATCCCTAAGCACAAATGCAGTTAACATGAAAGCATGTTGACTGAATTAAACCATAGTTCTGATGATGGTGCATGCTTGCAGCCAGCTCTTTCATTCATAGAAGCAATTGATCAAGAACCATTTACTAAGCCAAGGAGCACACAAGCTCGGTCATTGATTCCTAGGTAACAGATCTTAGATCTTGTCTATCTGCACAACCTCATAGCACATCTTAATGACCCTCAGCAATACATACAACTCAGTCGTTAAATTTAAGGTATGCCTACAGTCAACGAATAAGAGTGCTCGGTTCCTACTGGGCCTGACTTGCACAAGTTGGAATACATCTCAACCTTAGCAGTTAATCATTATATTTATAAACCCTTCAAAAGTGACTATTAGATCCCTAAATTTTTTCATCTGGGACAAATAACAAAGCAAGGCCCTGAAAAAGACTCGGTCTCTGACAGCCTTACCAAAGAGAGTAGAAGTCATCATGAGTGACATCCTTTGACAAGTTCTTAATGTAAAAAACACTGGCAGGATTTCCTGGAGTGTAATTCTGCAAAAATAACATAATACTTGAAGTTGATTCAGCGGTCAGTAAACAACTTATGACCTAAGGAAATATTTTTTTTCCTCGAAAAACGCAAGAGAGCTGCGCATCATTATATTAAGAAGAAGAAAAAGTGGGAAGAACCCATACAAAACACACTAGAGGCAAGTCCACACACTCACACCAACTCACTCCAACTCACCTAATATCAAAAAACTCTCAGATTGAATCAAAAGGCGATCCAAACCAACAATAAAATCAACTATCTGAATGGGGGGCAGTCAAGAGGGAAATTCCTCGAGCCCCAGCCGTCGACCAAAGTTTTCGTTCTTCTCCAGCGAAGATCAGAGCTCTTGCAATATCAGGGGCTACTCCATCGAACACACACCTGTTGCGATGAGTCCATATAGTCCATGCTCCAAGAATTATGAGAGAATTGATTCCTTGTAATAGTAAGTCGGTAGTAGCACTACTCACTCTATCCCACCAATCAAAAAAGGAGAGATCAGTGGGCAGAGGGGAGAAGGAATGCAAGCCAACTTGTGACAAGAAACGGAACCAAAATTCTCTTGTGAAGACACAGCGAATGAGAAGATGATCAATAGATTCTGCATCCTGGTCACACAATGGACGGAAACCAACCATCTATTATGGGCAACCAACCATAGAAAGAAACGACATTTGGGTGGTGCCAAAGTCTTCCAAATTTTTTCCCATGGCCAGAAAAGAGTAGATCCCAGAAATAGACCCTCATAAGCTGATTTAGCAGAATATTGACCATTTAAAGCAAGCCGCCATATGTGTTTATCTTCAATATCAGGCTGCAACTCAAAGTCAGATAAGAGGTCCCACAAGAGGAGATAATCAGTGATGACCCCAACAGTGAGAACCCCCTGTATGTCTAAGATCCACGCACGGTTGGTGAGGGCTTCCTGTACAGTTCTTTTTTTGCGTCTCCTCACAGCAATCGCATCAAACAGACGAGGCGCCACATCTGCAATACATTGTCCATGGAGCCAACGATCTGTCCAGAAAAGGGTTCCTGCTCCATTCCCAACCTCTGAATAAATAGCAGCTGCAAAGAAGATACTTATTTGTTCAGGCATGTGGATTGGGAGGTTTGCCCATGGGCGATCAGGTTCTGTCTTTTGTAACCAAAGCCATCGCATTCGAAGGGCCCAGCTTAGGGATTTGAGATCTGCAATTCCTAATCCACCTAGCTCAATAGGTCGACACACTTTGACCCAAGCAATCAGACAGTGCCCACCTTGTGCATCCCTGCGACCTTTCCAAAGAAAACCTCGTCGAATTTTATCCACTGCTTTGATGGCCCATGGAGGAAAATCAATAGCCATGAAAATATATATAAGCATGCCTGTGAGCACGAACTGTACTTGAACCTTTCTCCCAATTTTGGTCAATAAATTCGCTTTCCAGCCTGGAAGCTGATCAGCAATGCGGTCAATAATGGGCTGCACTTGCTCCTTTGTGAGTTTCTTCAAAGAGAGAGGCAAACCTAGGTATTTGCATGGAAAACTTGCAAGTTCACATGGCAGCAGGTTCTGTACAGTTGCAAGATCAGTTTCACCACATCTAATGGGTAGGACACTGCTTTTCTGCAAGTTTGTCTTGAGCCCTGTTGCCTCACCAAACAGGTTAAGAATGCCCATGGTTAATTGATATCCTCAGACACTGGTCTAAGAAATAATACCACATCATCCGCATAAATGGAAATGCGGTGTTGTAAGGCCCGCCTTGACAGTGGCATCAGCAAGCCCTCAGCTTCAGCCTTTGAAATCATAAGCCCTAGAACATCCATGACCAAAATGAACAACATTGGGGAGAGAGGGTCACCCTGCCGTAGTCCACGCCGATGGGTGATATGATTCCCAGGGATTCCATTCAATAACACTTGGGTGGACGAAGAACAAAGCAGCCCACTGATTATATCCCGCCAAACTTGCCCGAAGCCAAGCTGCTGTAGTATCTCAAGAAGAAAAGGCCACGCTACAGAATCAAATGCCTTTGAGATATCCAACTTGAGGAGAATCCGAGCTTGCTTTTGTTGATTAAGAAATCTCGCTGTCACGGGTAGAAGTCATTCAAACCAACGAAACCCAGAAACAAAACCCTAGGCAACTGCGAGTCCTCGACGGCGGCGGCTGGAAATGCTCCGCGGGCATGGGGGCGGCGTGCGCGAGCGCGGCGCTGGAGGTCGCGGCAGCAAGCGCGGCACCGGAGGTCACGACAGTGAGCGCGGCGGCGGCGGTGGTGAGCGCGAGCTCGAGGGCGGTGACGGCGGGCGCGACAGCGAGCGCAGCGGCGGCGCGCGTGCTGGCAGCGGGCGCGAGCTTGAGCGCGGTTCCGGTGAGCGCGAGCGTGGAGCTGGTGGGCGCGAGGGCCGCGGCGGCGGTGCTGGGTACGAGCGTGGCGCCGGTGAGCGCCGTGCTAGCGGGCATGGCGGCGGCGAGCACCCCGACTACGCTCGGGACCTTGAGATTGAGGCGGCACTGGCGGCCGAGAAAGTGTGGGAACTGCGCGAGGCTTGGGCATCTTTCTCCGTCGGTCCTGAAATGGAGCATCGCTCGCTGTCGCGCGGCACGGACCTTCATGGAAACAACCAAGCCTCCGATTCGGGGTCCAGCGACACCAGCACACGACACCTTCAAGCTTCTGACGAAGCTCTCAATCCATCTGCAGAGAAGGTTCTTTCTATCTCATCCTCCTAATACTACTCTCAAATGCTCCGGTTCTTGGATTGATGGAGATGATTAACACATTGTGTGGAATCGGCAATTTATCACTATTGCTAAATATGCAAAGGCCTATCTGATTTACATTCATTGTTTAGTCTTATATGATTTAAGTCATTCATTGTTCGAACTGCAATAATTTCTAGCCAGTCCCCCCCGTACTTGCATGATAACATGACGTAGCCAGCAATAGCCCTATCTAGATCGTTTCATCTGAAATGGCAATGGTTTCCTTGCGTCAGTTGTCAACTACTCTAGCGAACAATAGCGTTATAAAAAATCACTACTAAACTGGAGTAAATAATCATGTGGAAAAGGAGTTCAGTGTCAAGACTGAATACAAATTGCAGAACTGTCATAAGTTAGTTGTTTAAATTCTAATAATGTTTGAACTGTCATAGCAGCCTAAGAAAGTTATATGTTATTTCGTTGTTACACCTACAGTGATGAACTAATAGGAATATCTGTTTTTTACAGCATGGTAATGCGGAAGTTGACGCAGTTAACTTAGTGCCAGTACAAGATTGGAGTCATAGACTGAATAGGTTGATGGCTAGGCAGACTACAAATGAAACAAGAAAGCGAAACAGACCAATTTCAGTTGTTAATGCATCAAATATAGAGCAGTTGCTTTTTAGTTTTCTACTTTCAAATTTATTACGCAGTTAAGTTGAGAGGACCTCCTATTGCTCTTACTCAGTTAAGTTACTAATGTATAAATATATATCATTATTGCAGATGGATGTTCAGTCAGCTAGCTCTCCTACTCCAGTCTCGCCAGTTCAGAAGCGGCGCAAAAGAATGTCTTCAAAGAAATCACTTGTTTGGCTTCACTGCAGCTGCTGCTGTTTGCTATCTCTAAAACTTGGAACTGTTGTTTATAGTCAGTAACTTAGCATAGCATAGTATTACTGTAATGTGTAGTAAGTTGGCAACAATCATCACTGGCGGGTTATGATCTGAGAAGGTTAGTTAAGATGGTCTAAAAGTGAAATTTGGCATCAATCATATACTGTAAAGTGGAATCAGCATGTGCAGTTGAACAACAAAAGTTTACTTCTTGAAAAATGAAGTTTAGCCATATCTGTGATAAATTAGACTAAACAAAAATTTATCTGTGTTTTTTTGGAAAATTTCACTAAGTTCGACGAAGCTTAGAATTTTGACGGAAGTTTGGAAATATCATTATGCTGCTGCTCCAAAAGCTGATGTTTTTAGAGTTTCTTTATGTTTTGATTAGTTAATTTACTATTCAGTGAGAAACCACTTTTTTTATCTAGAGTATGGAAATATATTTTAGACATAATATTTAAGACATTTTGTAGTAGTGCTGCAGTAAATGGCTGGATAATCTGAGATCTAGTAGTCAGATACATTTGGTGATAGTGACATGTCAATGCTCAAAAAATTATATTGTACATCTTGTCAGTTTCAGCTGTTGAAATTGTCTATTATAATCTGTACGTTATCATCCTTTTGCTTTGAGCTGTCAAATAGAGAATTAAAATTACAGAGACATTTGTACGTTGTCAACTTTCCAATAGAAAGCAACAGTATATTATAGAGCCAGCGAATTCCTTTTGTCAACCCATATTGACCATGGAAACCGCGTAACCAACCCAGCCCAATAAATAATTCCAAACCACTAGAATCCAGTGTTAACCAACCCATGGATTGGAAGCAAAACCGTAGACCGCCAAAACCAGCCCATGAACAGGGTGAGAAACAGCTCACCAACTAATGATACATTCAAAATAATCACTTAATTCACAAATATACATGTTGCCAGGATTGTCCATTAATAGGATGCTTGGTTTGAGTTTTTTTTTTTTTTTTGAAATAAAGGCAGGAGCTCTGCCGCTCAATTAAGCAGAATGAAATTATATACAAGAAAGATTAGCCCAACGAAAGCCAAAAGAAGCCGTCCGAGGGGCTAACCAACCCACGCGACACGGTTGAGCACAAACACGACACACTACCATGGGTCATCGTTGCTCAGCATGGAAGCAAAGTTTCCAGCAGCTCCGACTTCCCATAGCAGGCCACCTAGAGTAATCACTCCATTCTAGATGAGGTGGTGCATCATGAGTCCGTTCCTCAAATTTGGCGGAATGACTCCATTCCTCATACTAGTACTAATTGTTAGCTTGTGAGTAATGAGATGATGATAGATCAATCAATTCCATTCCACAAACCAAACAAAAAAGTGAGGAATGAAAAGATGATGGACTAACTCATTTGTCAAACCAAACACCCTATAAATATATGTGTAAATGACATGGTAGTACTACATAAGTAATGTGTACCTTGAACATAGGAAGGGATAAAATCTCCTCTGGTGGTAATTTCTCTCTCGACATTTCCTGGGGTGTGACAAAATGTTCATGAGTTGAATCAGGTTCATTTTGAGTCATACTTGGGACAGGTGGTTCCTTCTGTATAGGCTTAGAGGCAATTTTATCTGAAGAGAACCATTGCATCAGCAAAAAAGATAAGACATTTGACTTTTCAGCCAATGAGTAATAATCAACAAACAAAGAGTAGCTAACCTGAAGTACTGGGTTTTTCTTTTTGATCACTTGAAGCTCATTAGAAACCAATGCAACAGGTTTCACCCCCACTGCTTCATGAGCAACACTTTTATCAACTGCAGGACCAACAATTGTTTCATGCTTTGCAAATTTGCTTTTCCGCTTTGCACATTTGCTTTTCCGTTTATCAATATCTTCCTGTGATAGATAAAACGTGCACGAATGATTTAACAAAGATACTGAAAGATTAAACTGGAAACATAGAAGTAGCAAGTACATCAGATGATTCTAACTCAGACTCATCACTAGACGAATCAGCCGAATGAAGCTCTCTGGTGGTAGTAGATTGCGGTAGTGACTGAGTATGAGGGGTAACAGGCACTTGCGATGGTAGCGGTGGAGTAGGCAATGCCATCCGAAATGGAGCAGGAAGGTTCATCTTGTTCATTAAATGCAGGACCTGTTTGAAGAAAAATGATTTGATCAAAATGCATCTACACATGCAGAATACGGGGAAAAAATAGACAGAGGCATGCCTTGCAAGTTGTAACAATGGGTGCATAGGGTGGAAATCCTAATAGACCTGGTTACAGAATCGAGGGACGGCAATTTCCATCTGGTAGTGGATATGCTTACCTAAAAATCTGTAGGGCTCTCAAATCAAGCTCATGAAAGTGACGCGTATTAGGATTGCCAACAGTTGAAAAGGCTTCAGCATAGAATGGCAGTCAACAGGTGGCCAGGTGCCTGATTGCAGAACTTTGCAACATAGTAATAGAAGTGAATCAACTAAGACAGCATACAGTAGCACAGAATTGATGTTTGATTTTGGTTACCTTCCAGAAAAAATGGTAAATGCGACTGGATCATATATACTTTGCATAATAGCACATAGGCCTTTTTAGACCTCTGGAATATTGTTTCAAATAAATTCAAAAAGTTCACAATCTGACATAGATTACTCAACCCAAGAATTCTGTTGAGAGAGAGAGAGAGAGGGAAAAGAGATTCATGGTTAGCAAAAAGAATTATGTGTAGGAATATGCGGGTAAACTTAGTCTTAAATTTTGTAGGAATCTAAATTCTCAGTGGCAGATGGCAAGTCAATCTCTTAACTACTAAATGAATGTCTGTTGAGAACAGTAATATAACATTGCAGGACAGAACATATTCACGAGAGCTAAGAAACAGCTAAGTATCTTCATGTGAATATCAAAAGATAATGAAGTGATGCAGTGAACTAATAACATACTCAAGGTGCGGAGGGATTGGATAGTCCACACCAAGCTTTGGTGCAACTGGTCAGCAGTCGACATGTGATCCTTCTGATTTTGGGAACTAATACTTGGTACCTGGGACGCCCCATGCACTAATTGGTCCTGATGCTTCAGGTGAGAATCATTTACATTTAGACAGTTAGCTCGCTCGACAGTCAACATTTTCCCCAGAAACCTCAACCTGCAAAGCCATCCCATAGCGAACAAGGCAATGCTTGACATATGACTATATGAGTTGAGATGAGCACAATGGGGCATTTGAACCGAGAAATGTGGTAAGTTCATGCAGCTATGAAAGAGTCTAAGTAACCTAACAGATCGTGCGATTGACGAAGTAAACCTGTTCAATAGCGAATGTGCGTGATTGGCTACCGCCTCATCCCTAAAATCCACAATGCACAATTCCTCAACCTGCAATAGACCAACAAAAATTTGAAGACTGACATTATAATATTGCTAAATTGGAGATATGCCATCCTGGCCCACATGTCATTGACTCGTGTGAGCCCCATATGTCAGTGAGATACGCATGGCATATCTCTAACTTTGCAAAATTATAATGGCACTGAAATATTTGAAGATTGCCATTATAATTTTGCAGCAACAGTCCCACCAACAAAAATGGTTTTAGCAACCAAATAACATAGGAGACAGCTCATACTTGACCAAATATAAATGAGAAATATATGACACAATAATAGGTACGCGCTACCAATCGAAGCATAATTAAGGAAGTGACAAGATGAGAGTAGTACTTTCCACCGGAACACTGGCGGACGAATGCGGCCCCGTAGTGGGAGAAGAGGAGGGATCGCATCTCGTGCGTGATAGCCTCTGGGAGGTGCCGCACCAGCAGCGTCGCCGCCCCCTGCTGCTGCTGCTGCTGGTGGTGCAGAGGCGGAGGTGTTGCCGGGTAGGGTGTTGTGGGGGTCGGATGTAGCGTGTGCGGCGGCGGCGGCGGGAAGGAGAAGGACGCCATCGGAGTTGAGGTCGGTGACTTCACGACCCTGTAACTGATGGTGTATGGGCCACAGGCCAGGCCGGTGTCTTGGAGTGGTGGAGTGGAGGTGGCCGTTTCCTTTTCCTCACGATTCCGATTCCGTCCCCACCCTCTCTTATCCACTTTCCTCCTCCCCCAGCCCCACCTTCCCGCCTCTCTCTCCTTTCCCGCAGCCTCACCGACCCTGCTCGTCCACGCGCACCGCCATGCCGCAGAGAACGAAGAGGAGAGAAGAGAGCTAGCTTCTGAGCTACGGGAATGCGGGGTCGCCCTACGACGCGCATTAGTTGAGAGGCGGCCTACGAAATACATACCGACGATGGCGTTCCTCGCGCCCCCGCAGTTCAAGTGGCCCCCTTCCACCCATGCGGCGGTGCTCAGCAGGCCCTCCGGCGGCGCAGGCTCCCGCTCCAGTCGGATGAACTGCTCTTTCTCCTCCACAGCAGTCGTTGATGCAGAGCGCCTCGAGTGCTCATCCGTCGGGCCGCCGCCGCCGCCGCCGCCGCCGCCTTCTCCTCACCGAACCCTTCCGGTATCTGTCTCCATCTCCTCTGAGCTGCAAATCTCAATACGGGTTGGACTGGCAAATTTCTAAACTGTTCGTCTCACAGGGATGTTTCGGCGAGGCGCTTCTCGACAAGGAGGCCATGGTGGCGGCTGCGGCCGCGGAAGCCGTCGCTCTGGCTCGAGCAGCGGCCGAAGTCGCCGGAGAAGTCGCCCGGATGGCGCAAAAGGACCACCCGGCGGACCGACCGCGGCGTGATTACACGGAGGACAGCTTCTTGTCAAGAGAGGTCCTCCGCACCGAGGTGGGCTTGGAGGCTAGGCGCCCCGGGCTCGAATTGTTGGAGGGCGATGAGTTCAGCAGCATCTTCAGCGACGAATCCGAGGATGACAACGACGATGACGAGCATAGCATTGCCGTAGCGGTGAAATCGGCGCGGCGGTCCGAGAGAAGGGCTCGGAGAGTGAGGGCAGCGATGAAGGCGGCTAAGTGTTTCAGCAGCAGGAATGCTGTTGGAGCGCCCTCCACAAGGAAGAAGCGGTTGAAGGGTTGCCATACTCCTCTCGGGTGCTTCTATAAGATGACCGGCCCTAGGCTTCTGACAGCGGAACAAGAAGTCGAGTTCTCGGAAGGCATTCAGGTATGATCACTCGCAAATTTAAACTATTATTTGTGATTTTGTGATGCCATGCGGAGACATATCAATAGTAGATTATTGAGTAAATTAAAATGCACCGTGCCTCCCTAAACTTTTCCCACATTCTCATCTGGGTCTGCGTTCTCAAGATGATGCTCCTTCAACTTTTCAATGATCTATTCTACTTCGATGCAAGGCAGAGTTTCTGTCACTTTGTTCTTTTTTAATGATTCAGTCCAAGTTTACTTTAGTTCCACTTCCAATCATGGACTTGAATTCTAACTTCAAACGAACCACTTAAAAAGTTGAAGGACCAGATGATCACTTTGAGTATATGGACCAGATGAGAGCATGGGAAAAGTTTATGGACACATGATGCATTTCATTTTGCAATACTATCTGTGTCTGTGTGCCCTGTGCTAAGTAGCGAAGATAGTGAAATGCACAATGTTGCAGTGCAGCTCTGTTCAACTTGATCATAACCAAACTGCACATTATACACATGATAGCTTGTGAAATTTATTCTTGTGTTTGATGCAAATTTATATAGCCATAATTTAGTGTGCTCTTCCTCTTGGCGGCATCAACCACCACCATTCATCAACCAACTCACAATGAACGTATGCAGGACCTCCTGAAACTGGAAGCCATCCAAAAGGAGCTTGCGCAGTATAATGGCAGTGAACCAACATTTTCCCAGTGGGCGGCAGCAGCTGGAACAGATGAGAACACCCTGCGGAGACGCCTGAATTATGGGGTTTACTGCAAGAACAGGATGGTGAAATCTAATGTGCGACTTGTAATTTCAATCGCAAAAGAACACGAAGGCCCTGGAATGGAGTTTTCTGATCTTATTCAGGTGCTGTACATGTGCTCCTCGGTAAACAAAGATTATTGCTTTTATTATATTTCACATTCTCATTTCGTTGTCTTCATGGCAGGAAGGAATGCGAGGCCTGATAAGAGGCGCAGAAAAGTTTGATGCTTCGAAGGGTTTTAGGTTCTCCACTTACTCTCATTGGTGGATCAAACAAGCAATACGCAAGTCCGTGTTAGAACAAACCCAGATAATTCGGTTGCCGGTATGTCCTCTTCCTCCTCCTTGTGCTTTCACCATTTCAATTTCTTGATATTCCTGTCTACGTATTTAGTAAAGGAAGGCAAGGGTGGCGACGATGGTGCCAGCACATTTTCTTTCACCCGAGCTCAATTTTGATGTTTTTAATATTTTGTACCCAAAACATTTCTTTGGCTGTTATGTAGGCACATATGGCTGAAGCAAGTTCCCGAGTGAAGGAATGCTGCCGCCGACTCCGTCGGGAGCTCCAACGGCTACCCAGCAACGAAGAGATTGCGGTGGACACTGGCATGACGATCCGGCGGGTGGAGGCAGCCATGAGCCTCCCAAAATACAGCGTGTCCTTCACGGGCAAGGTCGGGTGCACGGACGTCACATACCAGGTTTGTTCGTCGCCCTTCGTCATGTAGACGCTACATACGGTGGAGCAGCAGCATCCAGTAATTAATGGAGACTGAATCTGCTAATAACTAACGGCCAACGCTTCTCGCTGTTTGCAGGAGATCATGCCGGACACGAGCGCCGAGACGGCGGAGGAGGTGCTGCACCGGTGGCTGATGAAGAAGGACGTGAACACGGCGCTGGACAGCCTGAGCCCGCGCGAGAAGCAGGTGATGCGGTACCGGTTCGGCATGGAGGGCGGGCGGCCCAGGACCCTGAACGACATCGGGCAGCTCATGGGGGTGAGCCGGGAGCGGATCCGTCAGATCGAGCTGGGCGCGTTCCGGAAGCTGCGGAGCAAGAAGAGGGTGCAGTCGCTGCAGCAGTACCTGCAGCCGGCGGAGAGCTGGTAGTAGCCATGCATGTCAGGCGCTGTGGCTGTGCTACGGCTTCCCTTGACGACGACTCGTATATATACATGTATGTATGTATGTATGTACACCGTTCTTTTTGGAGGATTTAACGTATGCACGTTCGATCCATTTCATTGTCCACGTTAGAGTAATCTCTTCTCTATCTCTATCTCTACTCTCTACAAATAAAAAGAACAAAGAGGGGAGATTTTTTTTGGTGAGGTCAACACCCTCTGCCCAGTATCGTTCTGCCACCTGCGAAAGGAAACTCCCATCCGTGTGATCATGCTTCCCCGTGCGATCCTGGAGGGCAAGCGCCAATCACCGTATCAGCTGCTCTGGAAGGAAAGAAGCCGCACAATCGCCGTAGCATTACCAAAATATTGCCTTGCGATGTGCGTTCCCCCGCCTTGACATCACCCTTGCATGCGATTGAATTTGGAAACCGACAATCACGCAAGGCATCAACGGCAATTGGAGACCGGCAATTACGCAAGGCATCAAGCAGTCAAGCTAGGCATCCTTGCATGCGATTGGATTAAGATTCCTTGCATGCTATCTGAGTCCGGCCTTCCTTGCATCGCCTCGCCTCGTCACCCAACGTGACTGTATCGCCCCGCTTCACTCGGCCCCGTTGCGAGTAGTACAGCCCGTCGACGTGCACGTCTGGGCGCCCAGGTCACTGCCGCCGCCGGCCGTTGCAAGGAGATCGCTGCCGCCGGTCGTTGCAAGGAGATCGTCGCCGCCGGCCATTCCGAGGAGACCGCTGTTGCCAACCGCTGTGTGGAGTACCGCCTGTCGCCGTGCCCCCTGCGATCTCTCGTTGCTGTCCCGAAGACGAAGCAGCCGTCGCCCAGAGTTCGCCCCAAGGAACCTGCAACAGGACGGAGACGTCCGTCGCGGCGCTCCTTCCTGCGACAATCGTGTGCACTCCTCGCCGCAAACGTCGCGCTCCGGGGCACGGCCGGCTGCTAGAGGCAGACCAGGACAGGCCAGGACGGCCGTCGACACCCTCGGACTCGCCAAGCCATCGCGGATACCGGGCGCCGGGCTTGGTGATTAGGCATGGCAACACCCGACGTCCATTCCGGTCTGCTCTCATCAGTTCATGAACCGACAATTGAGGTTTGTTTTCCCATCCTACTGTTCATGGTCCAGCAATTTGGAAGTAGAATAGTTTCTTATCATAGTCCAGAAATTGGTGCTTTGATCTAGAACATGTAGAACTGTTACTGTTCATGATCTTAACTGATCTTCTTGTCGATGAATCACATTCCCTTTATAAACTCAGTGTCAGAAAACTGAACTCCAAGTAGCGGTAGATAGAAATTGAATCTCATGGCTGCTTGATCTAAATGTTGTGTTGATAACCTTATTGATTCTAGAGTTTGCACGGTTCTATTGGTCATATATCCATGTTGTGCTGATCCAAATGTTTTGAAAATATTTGCTTAGTGCAGCAGTTGTTTTGAACTGAATATGGTTTATTTGTTGGTCAGAGATATTAGTAACCTGAATAACTTGAGAACATACAGTTCTATAAGATGTGAAGGTAGAGCTTAGTGCCTTTGGGCTTACTAGCTTAGGTGCTTTCAACTTTTGATGATAATGTATCACACTCATGAAATGATCTCACTAGATATTCTGTATTAGGTGCAAGTGATAGCCATGGTGAAGTATCTTAAAAAAGGCCCCTGGAAAATTTGAGCAGAAAGCAGGAGAGGAAATTCTCGGCAAGGAAATTCTCGGCTTCACTGAGCAGCGATCGTGGTGAGTGAACAAAAGTGAACACTTATCACTGCTGTCTATCAGTGATATACTGCAAAAAATTTATACTGCACAAGTAACCACATTCCCTTTACAGCCCCTTTTCTGCTGCCTTCAATTTGCAGTGTCAGAAAGTGTTCAGGCCGTATGTCCATTTTGTGAACAACTGATAGAAATTGAATCTCATGGCTGGTTGATCTAATGTTGTGCTGATAACCTAATTAAAATTAATTGTATGCTTAAAAAAAGAAATAAAAGGATATGCAGATCTTTCCAAGGCCAAGTTAAAGACACACAGAAGGCCAAGTAGTAATAAACTGCTTAAAGTTTATCTGAAAAAAATACAGGCTCAATTCATTTATATGTGTCGTGTGCTGACTGCTAACTTCAGCAATTTTTTTGACACAGCATAAAAATAAGGAGCAAGTCTTATTGTATTTACAGGGCCCTGCCCTCACGTGAGCATTGCCTCGCCCCTGATGTTTTTCTTGTGATATGCAAGCCAGAATCCCTGGTGTCTGGCTCTAGCATAGTAAGAAGTGATTGATGGGGTGATAGCAATGTAAGAAAAATTGATGACGACCCATAATGACAGTTACAATACTATGTAGCTCCTATCAGTTTCATAATGGACTGGAGAATGGAAAATACAGTTTGAGCATCACTTTACAGAGTTTGATTACCAAGAGTAACCAACCTGGCCAAGTGCATATCTACTGCATCATATGATTTTTTTTAATGGGCTAATTTGAATATATGTATTTCAGTCAATGCTTCCTATTGGTCTGTATTAACTACTACAATGATTTAATTCATTTCTATGATCAACTCTTTTGCAGGAAGGAAATATGTTCTGGAGTTTGGGTAAAAAAGGCCAGGTGAGAACTTTAGAGGTGCAGATGAAATGATTGAGACTTATAGCCAGTTTTGTTCAGAATATCATTGCATTGTGTTTGAATTTATGATTGAGATTTAAATTTATGAAGATTAAACATAACTTCTCTAATTTCATCCCTCCATCTCCTACAACAGAATATCCGCTTGTATTTATACAAAAGGCTAGGAACATGTACTTGTAGGGAAACTGAAGATTGGGTATTCGTCTACCACTTCTTTCCGTCTGCATGCATGTTTTCATGTACTATTTTAGTCTGACACCTAATATGATGGTCATGAATCTATAATACAATTTACTTGTATCATCGTGTGTTCCCATCAACCATCGCGCTAAAATATGGGCAATATTACTGTGTAGAGGATGCAAGTAATTTTTTCATGACAATCCAGATCTATGTTAATTTTAGTATTAAAGTCAAGAGCCATCAACCATCTTGCTAGAATATGATCAAAGTCAAGAGTCATCAACCATCATGCTAGAATATGATCAATCACTGTTTCATAGTCTTAAACTAAAATTATTTTAGCCAAATTTTCTTTGTCTCAGTTTGATATAGCTGTGTTAAAAAATAGTTGTGTTAGTACTGATTTTTTTGTTTAATTTGGCAAAAACAACTAAGCCAATCACCATGCGACTTTAACTACTCAAATATTATATTAAGTTTGTAACTACTGCCGCTTGTGCAAAGCATTCATCATGAACGTTTGATGGCTAATCAACTATGTGTGAAATTAATAAATTAATAAACTATGTGTGAGATTATTAATTTAATAAACTATGTGTGACGGTATAATCAAATTTACATGACGAAACTTATTTGTGGATTTATTAGGGCACGAAAAAAATGATCTTAGATTTATCTTCCTACGGATATAAAACATTATCTTATCTTTGACGCATCACTGAAAGGTCTATATTCTAGGGTATGTGAGCTGCGACACCACTCTCCGTGGGCTGTGTTAATTTTATGATCTTTGCCGTTAAGATTAAAATGTCAATTTAGCTACTATATTTAATTTCAAAGTATTGTTATATCTTATCATGCGATCCGTGTATTTTTAGAATAAAACTTGTTGTCCCAAAAGCAACGCACGGCACGCTTACCTAGTACTATGTGTATAAAGATAAAGAAGCTGAAACATTTTTTTAGTTTAACACGAAAATACAAGAATTGTGCTCCAGTAAATGGCAGTACGGATGAGAGCAGCAGGGTTTTGCAGCTGGTTCTGGTAATAATCAGATAAAGGCACCAAAACAGCATCAGCATCAGAAAAGAAAAAAATGGAAAAGGAAAAAGAAAAGGCCCGGATGCGCTTGTTGGAGGCCCTTCCCGCGTATCACGTGTGCATTGTGGTCTGCAGGCCGGGTTGGAGGCGGGAAGCCCTCTGGGCTCTGGCGACGAGGTGCAAAACGTCCCGACGAGGAAGCACTGAAAGCTGGGCTCAAGTGGTCTAGGATGCGGAGAGGCCGTGGCGGACTTGGTACTTGGGGCCCGATCGGTCGGCCAGGTTTATTGTCCGATTGAGCTATCATGCATTATGCGTTTTATTTTTTCGCCGAGAAAACGAGTTCGGAACTGTACGTGTTGATGCATGGCTTTGGGACAACGTGCGTGCGCTCTTACCCACCACCGACTCAGTTCAGTTGGACGAAAGATGGAATGGAACCCTAAATAAGAAATTCGCTATTGTCAACGTCGTATCCTGGAACACCGATCGAACACTACACTGGTCGGTGGTCGGACGGGTAGTACTAGCACATCCATCGCGTGTGACATGACGTGAGCACAACGCGTATTGTAGCGACCGTCAAGCCCACTCCCCACCGTGTGCACTAAACCGTGTTCTCCCGTCCTCCTGAACGTCTGAGATCGATTTTGATTATAAATGAGTGAAAAGGAAAACGCCTTCCTCTTAAAAAAAAGCGCGCCACTATAATAAATAGAGACGTGTGGAGTACACGATCGGGCCGGGCGGGTGATTAAATGGGCAGCAGCGCGTCAGCGCCGCGAATTTGACAAACTGCATGTACCGGACCCGGGGGTTCAGCTAGATCGAACAGCTAAAAGCAGCATAGTACTGACGCGCTCTACAGACGAACAGATGCCCGTCTCTATCTCTATCCTCTTCCGCGCTCGCGGCTCCCGGCTCATGCCGCCGTCTCCGCTACAGAACGAGCATATATACATTCGATTCCAGCGCGCGGATCGGAGGTCAACGACGGTTTCTTCGCTCCGTGGCTCCGTCCGATGCGACACACTGTGGGATTTCAGCTTGTTGCATTGCGTGCGTTTTTCAAGCTGGCCACCATGGCCGGCCGGCAGCGGCAGGCAGCTCATGCCCTCCGCGTTGTGGCCACTAGCCGCGCCCACACTATGCCTTGGATGGAATGGAACGGCGGCGACCGGCCGTCCGCCGGGACGCGCAAACGCGGACGGCGGACGCGAGAGGGTCATCGCGTAAGGTGGCGCGCACCGATCGAGTAGAGCGCAAGCTGCGATCCGCAGCGGCTGCCGCTCGGCCAGGACGCGGGTGTGGGGGTGCGCTGGTTGCATTCATGCGCTTGGATTGAGATCGCACCGCCGGCCGGCCGCGGGCCCTCTCGTTCTCGAATTACAGGGCAACTGGGCCACGGCCAGAAACAAACCGGGCGTTCGTTTGCGATGATAAAGTAGAGTGGGCCCCCGGCCCATTTCGGAGAGTCACAAGCTCGCAACAGAGAAGACAAGTCGCCAACTTAACAGCGCACACGCATGCCGTTCCCAAATCAAATCAGCAACTTTGAGTGACTCATCTAAATACCTCTTATCTTCGTTCATCCGCAGCTAGCCGTGCTTGGTTCATGAACTACTACCAAAGCCGCCGGCCGGGCGTCTAATCTTAAACTAATCGAACGTTAATACGACACTCTTCCAGCATCTAATTAATATTATAAGAATGACATTTGGTAACGAACTTTCTGGAGGAGAAACATGTCATGCACACTAGATATTGTAAACAACAGCTTTTGCAGGCCTAAACTAAACCCACACGCTGTCTCAAAAAGGAAAAAAGAAAACATTTAGCTTGCCCTTGCTTCTAAAACTCTCATCAGAACGTACAGCCGCAACGTTGGCGCAATTACAAAACGTGTTGTAATAGCCGCCATCCCTGCTGGGCGTCGCAAACTGTTGGCCACGACGACGACGACGTCGCCGTCGGAGTTCCCAAGTAGTGCCGCACACTCAACACGCCGGGGACGACACCTGGCAGCTCAGCTCTCCGCGACGCGACGCCACCACGCGCCGGAGACGGCGGCCGGAGCCCGAGCTTCTTGGGCGAGACCAAGAAAAAGTGCAGACAAAATCAAACCAAACATATGCAGTACGGATCCGGTTTCGTCGTCATGACTGACAGCTCCGGGCGCGATTGGTTGGAGAGGACAAAACGTATGTAGTCCTGTGAGTAGACTACTGTAGTAGACATCCCTCTCGCATTAATTGTAGCCGTTGACATGGCACAACAGTTGTACCGGCCGAGATACAAATACATGGCACGCGGTTGGGATCGGAGAGTGGCAGTGGCCAAACGGTAAACATCTTTCAGATATTGCCAAATGCGTCTCTCCTCGTTCGTTTTCGCGGAAACATTTATGGCGCTTGAAGCCTCCAAAACTCTCTCTCGCACCTACGGGTCGGCTGGGCAAAAGGACACTCGAAGCACAGCAATATACGATACGATGGCCGGTCCGCCGGTGGCCGGTGGCGAAACGTGTGTGTACGAGGTCGAGCCCAACGATGTGCGAACCGTATGAATCAGTTGACTAGACTCTCCTGCTGGCACCGCTACTTTTTCCAACTTCCAAGCGTGCCGTTAAGAACTTGAGATAGCTGCAGGTACACGCGGCGACTGAGACGAGATGCGTCTGGTACAGTAGTACAGCTAGCTCTCACACGTACCGGTGGACAGCACATCGATGGTCCATTGCCGTCATGACGTCCCACATTTTTAGTGGAGTATACACGCACAGCACATATACGACGGGTGAAGTGATGGACTTGTCACGAGAGAACCTAAAGCTACCACGACTGTTTGTTTCGCACGAGCACAAAAGCAGCGCTTGACCGAGGATTCGGTCACTCGAGTGAGCGTCGACAGCGACAAGGGCGTACCAACTACGGGAAAAGCGCGCAAGAAAAGAAGAAATAGTGAAGCTCTACGAGAGCGCGGGGTAGTAGGTTTGTAAGCCTCTGGCCACCGAACCTTATCTCCTCCGGGCCTCCGATCCGGCCCGGCGCCCCGGCGGTCTCCGTCGGCGGGCGCATCACGCACGCTACAGTAAAATGCCGGCCGGCCGGCGGAACTCGGCGTGGACTCCGTACCAAAAGTAAAGTGTATGGCGCCCGGCGTACCACGCCGGAGAGCAACCGCTTGGGCTGCGGACTGCGGCGGTACGGCCCTTGAGCACATGGTCGTTTGGTTGTTTTCGTCCACTCTTTTCTGGCCGCGCACGTAGTACTTTAAACGCTACGGCTGGCCAATGAAGCGGTGCCTCGTCGTAAGGTCAGAAAAGGGAGCGGGGCAAAATACGCCATGTGAACAATGTGGCGCGAGTCATGACCAAGATGCGTGCCACGGCGGTGAAGCGAAGCTTGTGTAGACTGTAGAAGTACCTAGTTGCGGCAGCTCGGACTGTTTGGCGGTGATTCCAAGTCAAGCAGTAGCTCGATGTGGTAAGTACGCGATGATAGGTACTCACTCTATCTCTGAATCTTTATTAGGACCCCCAAGAGCACAGTAGTACAATCCATTGTGCCTTTTCATCAACCGAACGGATGAGATAACCTGTGGGCGGCCATTTATTGGCACCGAAGAAATGCTTTGCAGTACGTACTACTCATGATCATGAGCGCACGAGGTTTTTTTTCATCTAGAAGAACAAACATGAGAGAGATGGGACATGGGAGGGAGTGTGGTGGGGTCCAAGGCCGTTTGGCGGTTTGGCGTTTGGGGGATTTTTATTTTTATTTTTTAATTTTCTTGGACACCAAGACTGGACCAACAACCAATCGGAGGAGACCAGTGGGGGGCACGGCGGCAACGACATGCCCATGGCACGCGCCTGCACGAGCCCAAGCGCGTCAGACGTCGTGCCCAAGAGGGTGACGTGGCGGCTGCGGGGTTAAATGGCCCGTCACCACGTGCTGTGACGTACGCCACAGACGGGGCACAACCAGAACGCTGGGCATGGAATTCGCAGCCGTTAACTCTGAGAAAAATGTTCACGATTTCGAGCAAAAATTTATTTAACACATGTAGTAAGTAGTAACCATTAGATTTAAGAGAACAACGAACTGCAAAAATGTGACGTTTAAATTTAAGTCCATTTAATATTTAGAAATTCTAATAAATCTTACAAGCTCATTAGCTATGTTCTTTGGTGTGGGCCTCAAATAAAGTGAAAAGTATAACATCAATTAGTATCATATTGATATCTATCATAGAAGTGAGGGTTTTTTCTTCTATATATAGACTTCAAGTTTAGAGATCCTTAAACATGCACGGTCACTATTATTATGTCATCCTCATTCTACCGCAATCTTCAGGGCCTTGGTAATTTTGGACGTGTGTGATTCTAAACTTAGAGAAGGCAAATTATGTTTTTGGGTTGTTTAACCAACACGGATGGTCATCCGATGTATCATTGTTTATTATTTTATTTTATTTTATTGTGCATTCTAACAGTGTCAGCTAATAATCTTTTATTATAAATAAAATGTCATAGTACATTACCGATCTTGAATATTGTAAGAGTAGCAATATCTCTATTAAATCTAGTGCTAAGATCTATTACATTGAAGAATATAATGATATTCATTCACCCAATAGTGCTAGGTATTCTATATATTCAGCTTGTTTGCACACTTCTAGCGGGCGCGGAAGAAGTGGGCAGAGGATCAGAAACGGCCACAACCGACGGAGACGGAGACGGAGATGCGCAGCACACACCACCGCCCGGCGAATTGCGACACACATGGAGCTGCGCGCCTATGCTAATCCGTGGGCTCGTCGTGGAGATCTCTTCGCGCGCCTATGCTGCGGTCGAATCGAGCTCCTCCTTGTTCTTGGCCTGCAGTTGGTGACCGGTCGCCACTCACCAGGTGGACCTCGGCGCAGGACTGCGATTCATGACCTAAAATATCATATCGCGAGCATGTCCTGATACCGTACGAACATGCCCCAGGGGCCAATTAGCCTGCCGCTTATTCTTGCGATCTAGTAGTAGTATAGTCCGTGTCCGGAACCGGGCGAGCATGGGAAAATTCCGTTCCGATGCAAAGTCTCTCTGGTGACTCCTGCGCGCGGTGCCGGTGCGGCCTATGCCGGGTAGTTAGTCGTCACGTCCGCCGAACGAACAGGGCCCCAGGCATCTATCTACTGTATTCCTCCGGTGATACGGTGCAGAAAAGAAAGAAAGCCGGGAAGCGTTTAAAGAAGATTATCTGATTCGTGCCAGTGGGCCGTAGACGACGTCAGTCGCCGGTTAAGCCACTAGAAAATCCGCGCCCTAATCACCGGACTGAAAGCAACCTGCATCTGGACATCTACATCAGCTTAATTAATTAGCCTAATCTTCCGTGGCCAGGAGAATTGATTAGCGTGGGCACAAACAAAACACAGGACGCTCGCTAGCGCTAGCTAGGCAACATGAACTCTAGAACCTGAATCTCTCTGATCCCCAACCTGCCGCTGCAGCGGCGAGAGAGAGAAATGCCGATGGATTTTTTTAGAGGTATAGAGCCAGCTTTCCCGTACGTCCAAGATGGCGTTCTTTATTGTTTTTTTTTAGCCTACTATAGTACTAGTATAATTAGAGCAGAGCGCCAATGAACGGGAGCCTAAAGTTGTGACGTCACACGGTGCAACGATTTGGACAGTTCGATCCAATCCAATCCACATCACCACCAACGGCGGAGCCGCGGAGCGCGGAGGTGCCCAGCCGCTGCCGGAGTTTGTTTTTGCGTCACTCCCGGACGGTCCCCGCGCCCTCGTCGTAGCCGTGGGGCGAGGTTGAGGCGAGAGGAGGAATAGAGAGGAGGTTGGGATGAGCGAGAGGATTAGAGAAGAGAATATTCGCGCCAAGCCAACTCGTCTCGCCACAATTATTATTTTGGCTCCTTTATCAGAAGAGAGCGAATCTCACGGATCCTTCCATTCCATCCCTTCCCTGCCTTCACTTGACACCGGGTTTTGATGCACCAACCAAGCCAAGCCAGCGCGTGGAAACGGTGCACCGCCCGGAAACCCAGCGTCCGCGCGCTGCCTCCGCGCACCGCGCCGGGCCGCACAGGCCTCTTGCTTCCAACGGAAAGCAAGGCCATCGTCGTGTGCTGCGCGCGCAAGCGAGACCAGGCGAAACGCAACAGCCGCGGCGACGACGCCGCCCCGTCGCCCGCGGCCCGCCCCCCCGACGTCGCCTCGTCGGCGTGCGTGCGAGCGGTGGCAACCAGTTTTTCCCCCTCCCCGTCCTCGCCCGCGGGTTGGGTTGGTTAGGATGGGTGTGCACGCTCGCTCGGGTTTTCTGTTTCCCGTGTCGTCCGTCTGTTCCGTTGGCGCTTACTCGCGCGCGGAGAGACGTCGGCGAGGGGGCGGACGCCGCTGGGCGCTGAGGTTTCCGAAAGGAGGAGGAGGATAAGGCTGGAGCCGGCGGTAGGCCAGCCACCTTGCGCTAGCCATGCCACCGCGCGGCCGCCGATCGATCCAATTGGGCGCGATGAGGACGACGTCGCCTCCAAATAATTGGCCGGATTTGGATCCCAACAGGGGTGGACGAGTGCCCCATACCCCTGGCCTGGCGGCCGTCGTCGTGTGCGATGGCGGCGACGGACCCCACGGATAGAACGATCCATATGATGATCCGTTCGTGGCCCGACCCATCGCATCGCATCCATGAGGAGGCAGTTGCGGCTAGATAGATATCGGAAAGGTGTAACAGCGCGATTCGTTGAATGGAGCAACAAGTGGAAAGCGGTGTACTGTACCAGTATACAAGAGGACGGCGCGAGCGAGCTTTACAATTACAAGAGCTTATAATTAACTGAAACATCAAATCAAATTCACATAATGGCATGTCGCGCTCAAGCAGCAATTAATGGTAATGGTAGTAGTATATGGTACATGTACATATAAAGCTAGCGCTAGCTGGCTCATCAAGCGCCCAGATTAACCACTAATCAATTCGTAAAATCCCCCCTGGGCCGCACTGCGGACGCAGATGCAGGCCCCCTAATCTACTACCCCCATTTCATTAATCCTATCATCAATAACCATGCTACTGCTAATGACACAATCAGAGTAGGGTACCACCAGTAGGAGTACTATGTACAGACACCAAGACAAAGGAACCTAGGATGGGTGGGGGGATTAATTAACAAGGAGGGAGGAGGAGGCCCTAATCCCCTGGCGGTCTGGACGGATAATAATCTAGTCAGACCCGAGGTCAGTAGAGGCCGGACTTGGCGGAGGTGACGAACTCCGATCAGCGACGCATCAGCGGCCCGTCACCAACCCCCAATCCCAGAACAGACCAAGATAATCAATCAAATCAAGCAATTAACCAACCAAATCATGTGATCGAGCGAGGCGCGGGTGGGCGGCGGCGGCCCAGCCACCGATCGATCGTCGTTCAGGCCTTCAGTACTTCCAGAGGTCGGCGAGGTTGAGGACCGGGTCGTCGAGCTCGGGCAGGAACGGCTGGTGCGACGACGACGGGGTCACCGCCGACGAGATCTCCGCGTAGCCGCTGCCTGCTGCCGCGTTGGGGTCGGTGCTGAGCCCGGTCTCGCGGGACGGGCTGACCACCGACGCCGTCTGCCCCGACACCACCTGCTGCTCCGCCTTGCAGTACCTCCGGATCGCTGGGGGGAGGTCGCCGGAGTTCATCGCCGGCAGCGAGAAGTACTGGCTCGAGTAGAACATCGGGGTAGCCTGCTGATGCTGCTGGTACTGCATCTGCTGCAGCAGCGCGTGCTCCTCCATCTTGACCGGGAGGTAGCTCGTGCCCGGCGCGCCGGTGCCGTGGCCGGAGGTGGACGACGCGGGGCCCTTGTAGTCGATCACCTCGTCCACGTCGGCGCCGACGAGGGGCGGCAGCTCCGCGGAGTCGAGGAGCTCGTTGAGGAAGCCCAGCGAGCCGACGCGCTCGAGCTCCGCGCCGGGCGCCGCCGCCATTGGCTCGGCGGCCCTCGCCGCCAGCTCCTTGTTGAACACCTTGCACACGGCCCACTCGTCCTGCACGCAACAAAACAAACAAAAAGGCGGCAAGAATTAGCGCACCGGCCGAAAAAGGGGAAGGGAATTCCGAGGCGGAACGAGTAACTAAACGAGGCGAGAACCGACGAACGGACCTTGGCGGAGCGCGGGAGCGGGTGGGGAAGCTTGCCCTCGAGGCGGAACTCGTGCATGACCCAGCCGGTCTTCTCCCCGCGCGGCGCGCGGCCGCGGTAGAAGACGAGCGTCTTCTTCATGCCCACGAGGAGGCCGCGGCCCCTGAAGATCTCCTTGTCCTTGCCGGTGGCCTTCCAGTAGCCGGTCTCCGTGGCGCGGTTGGTCCGCGTGCCCGTCGGGTACTTGCGATCCTTGTGGCAGAAGAAGTACCACTCCTTCTCCCCCATCTTGGCCCTGCCTGGATGGAGAAATCAAACGCACGCAAGATCAGGATTTGCAGCCGAGATCGAACTACTACTACTACTAGTACAAGGTACAACAGGCACAAGGGGAAAAAAGGTGCAGGTTTAGCTGAGGGAGGACATCAAGTAGCTAGCCGTAGTACGAACTAACCTGGGAGGTCCCATGGCTCGCACTTGTTGAGGTCGACCTCGCCGATGACGCCGGAGACGAAGCGGTGGTTGAGGGCCTTGTGGGTGAGGTAGTGCGAGATGATCTCCTCGTCGGTGGGGTGGAAGCGGAAGCCCGGCGGCAGGTCCAGCTGCCCGGCATCCTCCACCTCCGCCTGGTTTATCACCGACACCTCAGACATCTCCTCTCCTCCGCCGCCGAACCCGCACCGAAAAGCAGCCTCTTTTCCTCCTTCCACTCCAAGCCTCCCCCTTCCACGATCGCTCGGAAGCGGAAATGGCTGCCTCAGGCAGGAAGAGGGATAGAGAGGGAGAGACGTGTGTGAAAGAGAGAGGTGGGTTGAGAAAGAAGGCAAAGGGGCTTGGAATGGAGGAGCGGGGGGGCTGGGGCGGCCTTATATAGGGAGGGATCCATCCACCGATGGATGCTGCTGCTGTGACGGGCCGGGAGCGGAGAGCCGTGCGCAGGCGGCTTGTAGGCGACGGACCCCGTCCGGCGGGGACCGGGGCGGGAGGCCGGGCCGGTTCACGTCTCTCATCTCTCTCACTTGTTACCGCCTGCCAGCGCCAACTCCCTCCAAATTACCTGTCCTAATCCTAATGGCCCCTTGTCCTAATCCTGTGCCCGGCCCGGCCGCTCCCCTCCACTGGCCTCCCTGCGGAATATTCACTCGCCCGCCCGTTTACAGCTAACGCGGCAAGGCAACGAACGATGCGGTCGAGAATTGAGAACCGGAGCTTCCTCCACTGCTTTAAATATCGTCACACCCTTAAAATTAAATATAGCACAGTACGTAGGAGGAGTTTTGCTTACTTCTCTGACCTTTGAAAACGAGTGGGGAACTGGGCAAACAGGGTGCCTATCTATCTATCTGTCTATCTGTCCCCACATGCCAGCGTGAAGAAGATTCAACCCGGCGCTACCGCGGCAGAGGCAGCGGATATTCTCTCATCATCCCAGTTCCTTTCCAGATAGCAGCGGTGAGAGATCCAGATTACCACGGCAGGCGCGCCAAGCGCCAGGCGCTACTCGTGCCAAATCGCGGTCCGTGGTTGTGGTGCTCTCTCGCTTCCGTTCGTCGCCTCTTTTGGGAAACTCTTTGTTCGCTGTCTACTGGACGCACGTAAACGTCACACGGCGGACCGGCAACGGCGACAATTTTGTGCAAAGATGCCGAGGGCATTACACTACACCGGTGTATGTATATGTATGTATGGGGCGCAGCCGGACAAAAAGAGCGGAAATTTCTTCGACGAGACGAGCCGTTTTCCCTTTCGGAAGGGGGCACGCTCGGTGCCCGTAGTGCCCATCAGGGCTCTCGGTCCCGCTAGCTGCCTCCAAAGGCTTTCAGCGTTTTCGTTCCCTCATCAATCAAGTTCCACGCTTTAAGCGGAGGGCAAAATGTCAAGCCATGACGTGCTTCTGTTCTGGCCGGAAATAGACGCCGGTGATTTTTTTTTTCTTCTCGTGTGATCCAAGTGCAGTGGAAGGTATATATGGCCGGAATGCAGTGGGACTATGTGTGTGAAATGTGAACCATGTTTTGCTACTGCTACGCCGTCTGTCCAAATAAAATATACGGAGTATGTGTTTGAGCCAAGCATTAGCAGAGTTTTGCCTGTTACACGCTTCCATTAGCGTTACCACAGATATAGGGAACAATTAGATAAAAACGTAAATAGATTGCGCTCAAAAAATCAGACTCAGAGAGTAAAACCGATTTCTTTAGGAGCTGCCTCAATGATTATATTACACCCTGTTTGGCAGGGATTTATCATGAGCAGCTTCAGGAGCAGTTTTGGGCATGAGGCTACCAAACGGACTTACGGCGACCAACTCTAACACGCTGAGAGAGAGAAAACCACGAGAGATGGAGTTAAAAAGAATAGCTTTCACTGGCTTCCTTTCCTTCTCATGCGGGATGCATAGCGATGCCGGCAGCGAAGGAGAAGCTTGAGCAACCAGGAAAGACTGTGGTGACAGTATGCTAGGCGGGAGAGGCGGGGTGACACATGAAGAGACACGTCGTCGCTAGGTACTTTGAGAGGAGGGTCTGTGCGATTGTCATGGGGAGCGACATGATAATGGTTTGAGAAAAAATAAATAAAACAAAAAAGAAAAGGAATTATAGACTGCCCTGTTCACTTCTCTTATCATCAGTCATTTGAATAATGTTTTCTCTCACAACAAATCAGTTCAACTTATATGACCAACTCAATAGCTGATTCAGTGTTTTGCTGGAGCTGAAGCTAAAAAGACTTGATCCACTAGTAAAGAAGAGTTGTTCCATAATGTATCTTACTGATTACTACTGCTGTAAATTTAGTAACACTCTATTCTCCTAAATAAAATACGGATACGAATCTGTCAGGGAAAAAAAAAGGTAGCCATTTGTTCTTTCCATTCTTGGTTAGGCTCAAAGATGTCAAGAACTATTAGCTCCCTCCGTATTCAATTCCAAGACGCTTTGACTTTTCAAAACATAACGTTTGTTATGTATTTTGGATAATGTGTGTAGATATATAATAAATACAATGTATGTAAAAACGTCATAATCATATTATAATTTAAAACGGAGTAGCTACTATTTAATATGCTCTACAATTTTCCTCGAGGGAGACTGTTCTGAAGACACGTTCAAGGTCCAAAGAATGGCGCATATAATTAAGAACCAATTGGTAATCAACAATCAACCATGGGTAACTTAAACAAACATTTCCAATACTTTTATCATTCTTGCTTTATTTCTTCTTTATCTCTATGGATTGTTTTGACCGGTAGCAGCAGTTAGGGAATCTCGGTACCCAAGTCCCTGCACTCCTAGTCATCGAGATGCATTATTCTTATCATTATCATCATCAGTCATAAACAGATAAGCATTAGGCTTCAGTATCATCATCCTTCTCTGAGGGTGTACATTGTATCTATCAAAAAGATGCACTTGTGACTTGACTCACCGGTAGGAGAGGATATCTCATCTCACACTCTGGAATACGATCATGCATTTCAAATTTACGGTCGCGGTCGGTGATCAGCTCAAGCATCTTTCCTGTCTCAAAAGGTCGGTCGTCTCTTCCATGTGTGGGGAATGGATTGCATGCTGAAATTCTGGCGCGATGCAATAGCGCCAACAACACCCTCGACGGAACCGGCAAGCCTGTTATACAGGTCACGATACCTGTAGATAACTCTGCTCCTTCCACCCGCATCTGCCGAAGCCATTCTGGTAGCTAGTGTTGTCCGGCCGGTTGGATAATCGTGCTTGCCTATTCTTAGCGTGGCGGTGATTTACACATGGGACTGCTCTATTGCCTGCGTCCGGCCTCATGAGTCACGTGTCGCAATGCAATGAGGTCAGCTGCATCTGATATGCTATCTCGCTCTCACAGGATCATGTGGTAGACTGGAAGTAGTATAGTGCTACTCGACACTTTGGGGGGTTGGGGGTACGCCTTGTTCGGATTTCAACTTTTTAGAAAAAGTGGAAACTGTAGCGTTTCGTTTGTATTTGGTAAATATTGTCCAATCGTGGCTCAACTAGACTCAAAAGATTCGTCTCATGAGTCACAACCAAACAGTATAATTAGTTATTTTTTTACTTATATTTAATGCTCCATGCATGCAGGTAAAAATTGATGTGATGGAGAGAGAGTGAAAAAAGTTGGAAGTTTGGAGCAAACCAAACAAGGCCTTAGAGAGATAAGGCTGTCCGCACCGCATGCCGGTACCTGATCCGGTACTCCTCCACATCGGCAGATGGCGGACGAAACCAGCTGCAGCGGGGCACGGTAAAACTTCCTGGACGCGCGCACACACGGTATTCTCGGCGGAGTGGCTGACGTCCGGTACCGGCTGGGGGCCCCACCATGTGAACGTCCGGCGGACCAGCATGCATGGAACGAATCTCAGTACGGGCCCCACCTTTCGACCAGAAAAAAATGCAATAACTCACAAACCACAAATCCAAATTAAATTCGATTGCACCATTAAATTCGTTGCAATAAATCCTTCAAAACTAGATCCCACATGAATATATTTAGATAAATGACAAGTAGACCCGACAGTGGATAGAGTATGATATAAAGGATGGATGGATGCGGAAGAATAGGATATAGAGGAGAGAATCTTAGTGACTAGACAAAGATAGAGGGAGAGAAATAAAGGACGATGAGTGCGGATAGCCTAAGCATCGCACGGAAGATGATGACAGAATCGTAGGACGTCCTTAGAAACGGCCGAGACGTGTAGTTGGTGCTCGAGTGCCCTGTCCTCTATCCCCAGATTAACAGTATCTTCAGCGGAAGGAGAAAAACTCTCCTCTTGGAATAAGTTATTGGAGAGCCTAAAAATCTTTTATGGAACTTGAGGGATACACTGTTCCAGCAACAAAAGTAAGTCTCCAATATCTCGTATGCCCAAAAGACAAATGTACTTATTTGTGTTTTTTGTTTTATCTCGAATTCACCCTACAATCGAATTCACCCTACGAACTAATAGTTATTCGTTTTTACTATTGACTTTTGACACCGTTTGATTATTTTGTGGTTTCTATCCAGTGTAGTCTTCCTCGCTCCTACGCTATTTCTGCTACCACCTGCCGGTTGGTTTGAGTACATCTGTGCAAGCCAAAGCTTCTACTTGTTCAACACTATCCGATTGTGCTTTTATATGCCATACTAGAGAATAATGGCGCGCAAGGAAGTTAGAAAACTTTGACATATATAACCACCGACGTCAATCCAACAACCTCACTCATAGTGCTCGACTCATTTGAAATGTTTTTTTTTTTATAAAACCGGCCAATAAGTCAAAACACTGTTGCAATGACTGATTTTTTTTGTTAGAAGAAAAGCGAACAGAGTCTTTGTCCATCCCGTAATAAAAGTTATTTTGGCTTTATATAATTATTATCCTATATTATTTGTGCGAACACAAGGTTTATACTTGTGGTTCGGTTGTGATGATGAGTGATTGATTCAACTACTAGCGCCTCGGATGGGGTGCTATCGACGGTGGTGAAAGCCACGAGTTCCACATGTGCCTTAGCTTGTGTTGTGCGGTGTCGAGCATGGAGGCGGTGGCCGACGGGCGAGGTGAAGGTCAAGTGATGACGGGCCGCGCCGAATGGACCGGGGAGCGGTGAAAGGGCGGACGATCGAGACTTGGACCGAGGGACCCGGAATCGCGTTGTCGGGCGCTTTGGCTTCGACAAGTGCAAGGACATAGGCCGGTTTGTTGGTTTGGGCCTCAAAACCAACGGTGGAAGGTTTCGGTGGTTTGGGCCTCAAAACCACCCGGCTGGTTCTCGGGTTGAGCCTCAAAACCCCGGGCGGAGGTCCCGAGGCGGACGGACAAAGACGTGGCGGCATCGGGGAGTTCGCGTCGAGGCGGCTACCGGTGAGAAGGCGCGGTGGGCCGTCGGATCAAAGATTGCATCGAAGTCGGTTCGAGTTGGACCGCAATGTCCCTAGGGCTAGGCGGTTTGCTCGTCGAGTTGTATCGGGGCAAAAACTGGAAAATGAAATAAGCCCGGTCGATAAGTAAGGTGGAGGGAGCCCCATCTCCTCACCTCTCCCATTTGCATTTTCTCATTTAAGGTTTTCTTCCTCTAGTTGCTTGTGAGTGAGAGAGAGGTCCACTAATCCTTCATTAGTGTAATCAAACTCGTGTGAAGGGAATGGAGGTCCCGAATCCTCCATGTTTACTCGTGGAGTCAGATCATTGAGTTGCTTGCATTGATTCGCGTTTTGTTCTTCGCGTTCTTCGTTTTTCCCTCTTTCCCCTCTTCGCGTTCTTAGCGATTTCTCGTGCTGTGATCCATCTCTTTGCGAACCACTTGTTTCTACTTGATCTTGGTCGTGGGTTGATCCTTTCCACCGAAGAATTTCATCCAATTCCTCACGAATCCACAGATCGGGTCGAATCGAGTTTTTCGGGGAAAACTTGCTCTTGAATCGGATTTCGTTGATTTTCGGAGTTGTAGTGTGTTTGGGGTTGTGATCTTCATGGAGTAGCTTTAGAACTACCTTGTGAACCCCTCTGCAAAATTTCAGATCAATCGGAGTTGATTTGGTTGAGTTTTGGGTTCGAAATCGAATTTTCCAGGTTTCTATCCGTGCATACCGGACACGTCCGGTGTGAATACCGGACATGTCCGGTAGACTTAACTTTGGAATTTTGAGCTGAAATTCTGTGGAGACCTTCCTCTGTGTGTCTAGTTTCTAGGGTTAAAATTTCACGATTTTTGGACACCGTTTGATTGGGTTTTCCATTTTTCTCCCAAAGTCGCTCTGTGCTGAAACTGGGGTCCGGTGCATACCGGACGCGTCCGGTATGAGGTCCGGTATGAGCTGAGTGTGTCCGGTCCGAAGTCGTGAATACCAGACACGTCCGGTATGAGGTCCGGTATGAGGGTCGAAGGCTGTTTTATTTGAGTTGTTCGCTTCTTGACCGTCCGAGGTCCGATTCGAGTTCCGTTTGTTGCGATGGGTTCGTGGCATCACGTACTTCATATCCAAGTACTCTTGTCACAAGTTGGCTTGAGTATTTTGGATTGACCACTCTCTCCTTCTCCATAGGAATTGAGTGCGTCGTTTTTGAAGTTTCGTCGAGTGCTCGTCTCCGACCTTCCTCGGTTGATCCATTTGTATCTCTTGGACATCTCCAAGGGTATCCACCTACCTGTTAGGTCGTGATCTTACCGCTTGCTTGTGGTTTTGATTTTGGGGTTCGATTTTGGGACAGCGGTCGAAAGTTTCGAAAGAAATTTGAGGCTCCCATTCACCCCCCCTCTGGTCGCCGTTTTTGGTCCTTCAATTTGATTGTTTTAAACTTTAAACATATATTTTTAGGATTAAGTCCACTTTTGGCCTCTCAACTATTGGGTTCGTCTAATTTTCACCCTCAACTACAAAACCGTCTAATTTTCACCCTCAACTGTCAAAACCGTTCACTTTTGGAACCCGAGAGCGGTTTTGACCGGGTTGAGCGGTTTTGCATGGCATTTGTAGCGCCGCCGACGTCAAGACTCCTTTTTAATTTGCGAAATTGATATCTTTTTATTCGGAGCTCCAAATATAGCAAATAATATATCAATTTTAATCGTCTCGATGAGCTCTTTGCAATGGTGTACTCCGTTTTGTTGTTTGAGATAATTTTATTTCATGAAAAAATAAATACTTATACAAAACAAGTGAGAATAATTAATATTAGGTGTATATATATATGAGGTACGTCACCTGATCGTCTTGCTTCCGTAATCCGGCCGTATACATATATATGAGGTACGTATATGTATATTCTAGCTAATATACGGTAGTGCATGCATCCAGTACACATAATTAATATTAGGTGTATACTGATTGGATACAAAACAAGTGAGAATAATTAATATTAGGTGTATATATATATGTCTCTGATCAGTTTGATAGTTAGGATAGTGCATCCAGTATATCCAGTATACAATTAATATATTAGGTGTATATATATATTTTTTCATGAAATAAAATTATCTCAGACAACAAAACGGAGTACACCATTGCAAAGAGCTCGTCGAGACGATCAAAATTGATATATTATTTGCTATATTTGGAGCTCCGAATAAAAAGATATCAATTTCGCAAATTAAAAAGAAGTGCTGACGTCATCGCTGATGTCAGCAACGCTACAGTGCCATGCAAAACCGCTCCGAGGTGCCAAAAGTGAACGGTTTTGACAGTTGAAGGTGAAAATTAGACGGTTTTGTAGTTGAGAGTGAAAATTAGACGAACCCAATAGTTGAGGGGCCAAAAGTGGACTTAATCCATATTTTTATTTTCGCAATACTTATCCTTGCACTATATTTTCTTTGTTATCTCATTATAAATCCGGTGCCAAAATGTCAGGCTTAACTACCGACCCCACACTGACAGCGCGAGACAACGGCCCACAATAGACGCTTCGGTCCTCGGATATCACTGTGCGCGGGACGCGCTCGCGTCAGCCGAGCCGGCGGCAGGTCGGGCCCAACAGAAAACGAACGCTTTCCGCAGTGCGGCGCGTGCCGCGTCCCATCCGTTCGCCGTCCGCGCAGGTGCACCCACCACCGCAGCGACCTGCCCCAGCCAGCCGTCAGCCGCCGCCCAGCGCCCACGGCCCATCCCCTCCAACAAGCTTGCTTTGTCTTTCCCATCACAGCATTGCGGGCGGGCGCTGCGACGTCCACTCGCCGTCCCACTCCCAGTCCCACCCCTAGCGCGGCCGCGACCGCGAGCGTGACCGTGGTCGTCCGTGCCGCCGGTCGTGTGCGGCGCCGTGCGGGCCACCAGTCCTCATCGTCTCGTCGAGCGCCTCTCTCAATCTCTCATCATCGCCCGGGTGTAATCAATGCGTACTCCGCCGCAGCTTACGTACTGTACGTGAAATGCGCGTCGGCGGCCGGGGCAATAATGCGGTGCGCACGCCGCTGTGCAGCGAAAACCGCTACGTAGAGCGCGGCGAGGATGTGATCGCACGCGCTGGTCTGGTCAGCATCCGTTTCCGTTCCGTTCGTCGAGAGAAGAGAAGGGGAGATTTGCGGGCGTACGGTTGGTTGTCACCGTCTGTTGCTGTCGCGATTATAAACGATCACGTCGCATGACGCGCGCCCGGCCCGCGTGAAAAATTTTGCGATTTCACGGCAAGGGATGTGTGGTTGGATGGATGGATGGATGCAGGCGGATAAGCTCCGATTGGTTACGTGACAAAGTTTTTACAGCGGGCGACGAGTTCTCCAGTGAAAGCAACAACCTGATGCTAGCTAGTGTTACAGGCTCCCAAGGTGGAAGAGCCCAAGTGTAACTCTCGCATAGTACTACTACTCTCTTATTACTACTGCTTCCGTACAGAAGGTAATTTCTGGATCACCTCCTCTGGCGACACGTGGTAAGAGTCTCGTGGTATGGTAATGGTAAGTAGGAGTAGTACCAGCAAGGCAGCAGCAATCACGATTGCTGACTTGCCTGCCGGAAAGCCGACGGGCTCTAGCCATCTCCTTGTCACCTTGCGGTACGGTGCGGGCTCACCTCTCCAATGAAGCGATGACTGATCGAAGCTGAGCAGCGGTAGTACCACAAGGAGTAGAAGTGTTAGTTTAACCGCCCACGCTAGCGCTAATTATAGGCTGGTGGCACGACAAAATATAATCCCTAGTTAACTAACCCGCACGCGTGGGCGTGGCGGCGGTTAAGTCTCGAGATCCCACCCAGCCCGGCAGCCCGCCGCGCCGGCAAGCGGCGGGGGCGGCGGTCTCGCGATGCCCGGCGCCCCGCCGCGGCCGTACGCTGCCCGTGCTGAAATAAATTGAAAATTGATGCGAAAATGCTAGTATACGAAGACCAACGCCAGACCTTTTTCTACTGAAGATGACTTGGTAGTAGTTTGGTACAGATCGTACACATGCCCATGCGTCTCTTTTTTTCTGGGCAAAAACAAGGAGCGTCCGCTGTTCGGGCGGGGTGCTTTAACAATGGGCGGGATGGGAGTGGAGTGCGTGGATCACGATCACCCGTGTGTACCCTGCTGCGATTAGGCTCGGTCTTACGTACTACGTAACATTTTTGTAGTGGGGATGATGACTCATAACGTGGCGTTAGGACGCTTCTTAAGATATGGTTAGGTAGCATCTAGCATGAGAATTCAACGCGCCTTGTCAGCACGTATGCACGCGCATGCAGCAAAGTACTAGTATTATCGAACCAAAAGCTTGCAACTCGATCGTCCGATCCGATACCACCGCGCTAATAGTACCTGCTATCTCGGGTCGATCGAAGCATCATCCTTTTCCTTCAGTCGTGTTTTTCTGATGGGAAATGCAAGCACAGCGCTGGGTGTTCTGGCACTGACGTCAAACGTGAGAGTGAGGCCTAGCCAATGTGCGATGCGAGAAGGAATCCCGAGGATGCCAGAAATTAAAGCCCAGAAGGCCAAAACCACATCCCCCGTCGCCGAAGCCACAGCGTGCGATTGGCTTTCCCTTCCATTTAGGGCCCCTTTGGCAACCGCGAAAGGAAAGGGATAGAGATAGAAAAATCAAAGGAACTGAGGTGCATATCGGTAAGAATCCTATAGGAAGAGGAAAAATGGAAGAGCCTTTGGCAACCGCGAAGGGAAAGGAATGGAGCCTCTCTCTCTCTCTGCGTCCGGCCTGCCTCATCCTCCTCCCCGCACATCTCTCGGCTCTCTCTCTCTTTCCTCTCTTTCTCTCTCGGACGGCCTCCCTCTCTCTCTGACGGACGACGCGGCCTCTCTCTCTCACCGGCGCGCTCTGCTCCCTCCCCCGCGCCTGCACCGGAGCCGGCCATGGCGCCCGCGCCCCGCCCGAGCCGGCCATGGTGGATCCGCCGGATCCGCCGGGCGGCCACGGGCGAAGTTGGCACCGACGGCGGAGGGCTGGGGAGCGGCGGCGCAGCGTGCTCGGCAGCGTGGAGAGCTGCAGCGCGAGCTCGGCGCGACGGCCGAGCGAAGAATGGCGGCGTCGGAGGAGGTGATGGAGCGCAGCTCCCGCTGCACCGCGTACGCGTTCTCCTCGTCGGCGTCCTCCCTCTCCCTCTCCCTCTCTGTGCTGCCGGGCCCTCGCCGTCTCCCTCTCTCTCTTGCCTCGGACTTCGTGAAAAAATGAGCTCGAAGCGGATGGTTTCTTCCCTCTCGCGCTGTGAGAGAACGAATCCGGAGGAATGCCGGAGGAATGGATTCCTCCGTTTCTCCCGTGCGTTGCCAAAGGATGCATGACGTCATCTATCCCATGGGATTCGATTCCTTTGTTTCACCGGCGTTTCACCCGTGATCCAAAGGCGCCCTTACTGTATTTTCCTTGCAGTTGCATGACGTAACACTCAGAACTTGTGACGACCGACCCATTTGCAAGCGGTGTCAAGCAAGCTAAGACACGGGCCACGCACATGCAGACCGGTCGAGTTGCGTGCGCGCCAACCCAGGATCGAGAACCTTGCAGCTAGCAGGGGCGACCGTCGATCGTCGTCGCCGCCGCCATGCCCGTCGAGCACTGCGGCCGCGGACGTGTGCATGCGTATACATGGCCGCGGCCGCACGCCACACGCGGCGGCAAGCACACGCGCCAGCCTCCGTAGCCACATGCCTAGCTCGGGGGGTCTAATGAACATGGCTGCAGCCTAATACTCGCGGGTCATGCATTCATGCGGGGTTTGGAGATTAGCAAGGTATTCGTGCGGCTTCACCAACACACCCAAGCAACTCGTTCCCGACGGAGCAAGCGACAGCAGCTACCGAGGTAGGCCCAGCTGCGAAATATACAAGAAATAAACGCACTCACAGACGCATGCAGGGGATGAGAACAATATAATGCGATCGAGTTCTAGTGAATTCCGGTTAATTAAGCGCACACGTTGGTTGTGTGTACGTGCGGGGTTGGTGTTCGCTTATGTTTGCATGGATTATTATTTCGTGTGGAATTCGTGCCCCTATTGTTGGGGCTCGATTGTTTTGGAAATGTTGTTCTGTGTGCGCTGCGTTGCTATTCATTTAAGATAAGATCAATTTTGCAGAGGATGACACAATTGCATTGGCAGGATAAGTTCTTGGAGGCAATGGGGTTTTCCTTTTAAGGGTTCTTGATGTACTAAGTATAGGTTCGTTATTTGGTGGTTCTATGGTGCCAAATCACCAGCGCATGCATCGATCGCAAAAGGAATCATAATCTTCACCATTAGAAAATTTAGCAAATAACAGATAGTCGTGGTGCTCAATCTGAGTTGTCAACGGGCACACAAATTTCAATTCAATACCTGATTAAAAGTAATGCCGGTGTACTATTATAGTTTGTCTGTCAGCATCGCACTTCTCACTCTAATTTCAACGGCAGAAAAAGAAAATGAAACACATATGGACAGGATAGACGACAAGGCATAAAACAAACTGGTAGATACATGATGCATTTGGTGCCGTGGTGCATCTCCATCCGCTGATTTGATTGCCTCGTAATTTCTATGACAAAGAATTGTCTGTCCAATTCTCTGGGAAGTATATAATTCCCTCTGCATGGTGCAAAACGATTTATGCCGGTTGACTTGCTGGTCAGTTTTGTGTACGTGTACCTGTGGAGCAGTAGCTGGTTGGTGACCGACCTGACAATAAACATCAACCAAATCCCTCACCGGGATTGTGTATACTAGTAGTCGTTTAGTTTACTACAGGAGAATGATGAGAAATGCATAGCGCCTCCTGTCGTCCCACAGGCAGCATTTTTTTTTTCAAAAAAAGAAAGAAGAAAGAAGTGTTCTTCCGTGTCATAACTCGTGCGATGTGAAATTGATGTACTACGTACTGTAGAGAGCAACGCGACACGGTTGAAATGGTTCTCTACTCCCTCCGTCCGACGGAGACTGTCGTTTTAGCTTTTTAGACTTCATGTTTGACCATCCGTCTTATTTAAAATATTTATGCAAATAATAAAATAAATCAATCAATATTCAAGTATCTTTGTTGATAAAAGAAGTCATAATAAAATAAATTATATTTATACAAAAAATTTGAATAAGACGAATGATCGAACAAGATGGCACGGAGTCCAAGGTGACAAACTCAATGGGACGGAGGGAGTATTCCCTTCCCTTGAGGTACATCCCCTGACTCCCTGTTGCCTGTTGCTGTTAGTTTCTTCTGTATACGCCATGGAATGGAACGGAGTCTTGTTAGCGCCCAGCTGCCCCTGCAACCTGACGACCTGTACGTATGCCTAGGATTAGTGGCGCGAGAATCTACTAGGCGTCGACCTAGCTAAGGCCTTGTTTAGTTCGTACGCAAGTTGTAAGTTTTTCCACTCTCTCTCCATCACATCAATTTGTATCCGTATACATGGAGCATTAAATATAATTAAAAAATAACTAATTACACAGTTCAGTTGTAAATCACGAGACAAATCTTTTGAGACTAGTTAGGCCACAATTGGATAATATTTGTTAAATATAAATAAAAGTGCTACAGAAATTTCGATTGAAAAACTTTACATCTGAACAAGGCTAATAATAATTCCCGTCGGCGAGACGGCGACATCCGTGCAGCGATCCCGGAGGACAAACCGGGAGCAAATAAAACGCTCGATCCGCGATCACGTAGTAGGCTCTTTCTCCGACGGATACCGACGCCGCTCAGATGAGCGTGTTGTACATACATTCCGCCATCACCCGTGCGCACGGACGGCGAGGACTCGGGATCGCTATCAGCCAATCAGTCCAGTCAGTCCTAGTAGGTGCATGTAGCATTTGACCGTCTCCGAATATAATGGAGCACACGGACGGATGGGAGGGACTACTACACGATGAAAGCAGCAGCAAGGACGTCAGATATCCTGGATCCGGCTCTTGACCACCAGGCTCTGCCTGCTGTACTGCACTGCTTGTGTCCCTGTTGTGACTGCGGCTCGCTGTCCGGAGCACCGTGGGTTTTGGTGGCACTGCCGGCAGGACGCTGGATTCGAGGACGACGAGGAGGCTGTAAGCTTTGCATACAGTGCTGCTGCTGATTGCTCTCTTGTCTAGCGTGTTGGCGAAAGGCTCCGGCCTACTGATACGTACTCCCTCCGTCCCATTGAGAACGTCGTCCGAAAAACGTGTTTGTGAGGGAGACACGGTTTTCCAACGACAAACTCTATGGGACGGAGGGAGTAGTAGTCTTTTTTTAGCGGAATAGAAACCTTTATTGATCTTCATACGAAGTACAGACACCAATTGCGGAGATACAAACCAAACATACTCCCTCCGTCCCTTTATACAAGTCGTTTTAGCATTTAACCGGTACATCGAAGATTCTTTGAACTTGGACTTCACGTGTGTCTATGTGCATGCATCGCACGCTGAACCTAAACGATTGAGTGCCCTGCTACAACGATCAGTATAAAGGGACGGAGGGAGTATCTTTCTAATTTAGTATAGATACAGCTCCTAGCAAGATTATGAGCATCCACATTTGATCGTCTCCTCTCATGGACAAACTCAACAAATCTAAAATTACTTGATCTAGCTCTAATTTTCTAGACAACATGCCCATACAAGCCCATACTACCTTCACGTATGCTTGTGACGACTCCAGCATTGTCACATGCCAATCGGAAGTTTTGTAATAGCAAATTGCTGGCAACAGCTAAGCCTTCTTTACACGATATTGCCTCCACAATTTCTGGTTCAAGTTTCCTTCCATCACCACTGCCGATGCCCCTAAGAAGCGTTTAGTATAGTCACGGCTGCAGCAACTACAGTTCCGGAGTTCTTGGCCAAGGCTGCATCAACGTTAATCTTCATCATCCCTGTTAGGGGAGGAATCCACCAAGCACTCCCTCCGTCCCACAAATAAACGCTCTTATTTGACTTCCACGATTTCGGTTTAATTATTCGTCTTACTTCAATTTTTTTATCCGAATACCAAAATAAATAAATTATTATGAAAATATCTCTAATGATAAAATAAGTCATAGCAAACCAAATAATATTTATTAAATTTTTTAAATAAGACAAATGGTCAAACTGAAATTGTGAAAGTCAAATAAGATCGTTTATTTATGGGATGGAGGGAGTACTTGTTCTCTGGACGACTGGTTGCACCGTACGTAGTAGTCAGCAGGTCTCAATAAGCCGACGGGCTGCGATCAGGAAAACAACCTAGGCCGTCCAAGGAGCAGTCTAACAATAGCCCGGCCCACTTCCACATCGTCGGTCCTCCAATGGGCTAGTTGGCCCACCCGTGAATGAAAGGATCGGAAGCCCAGACCTATCCCAAGCACAGCCATGCTGGTGGCAGCTTCGGGCAAGGCCCAACCCAAGCATAGACGAGCCGACACCTCGTAAGTATATTGGGTACAAATCCAAAGAGGCTCCTTCCATCTAAAAAAGAAAAATAAAAAACATTGGGCACAAATCCACTCCAAGAAAAAAGAGTATTGGGTACAAATACAATACCAGACGCTGGTACTTCATTAGGACGGTGCATTTTGGCCCATGGCATCCAAGAAACCATCAGCGGGACTACCGATTACAGACATGGCCAAATACAAAATCTAGTCCATGAACCATCGGGTTGTAGCCTTGTAGGGCTTAGAATCTTATGAGACGGGCATTATAAATTTTTAGATAAAGTTAGTGTCGATGACTAATCAAAATTAGTTTACCCATAAATTATCTCAACATTGGTTTTCAAATACAATGCCTAATACTCAATTTCACAGCTAAAAAACTTTCCTATTTCACCTCTAAACCTAAAAGCTTTCCCGCTTGTTATCCTTTTTTTTTCATATTTGACACTTCCATTATTTTAGAGTGGTAAAGGTGTTGTCCAAGACAAAAGACCGTTTTGCCCACGGTTTTCGGTGGTCATGGAAGCAATTCAAAAAGGGAGTTGGAAATAAAAGTGCCAAAAAAAACAGCAGCAATAGCCACCAAAAGCAATGTCACGATTGAAAAGGAAAACATGGAGAAAACGATCTTTTCGTCTAGGACTTAATTCCGTTGTCACTCTAATGTCACAAAAGTGCCGCATAGGAAACAAAATGAAAAGGGTGACAAATAGGAGATATTTCAAGTTTCTTTTGTGTGTCAAAAAGAAATTTTCTTCTCGTGTCCATCACCATGTCTATGTAGGAATACCATCCGATTATGACAATCATATTTATATAAACAAATTTTGATTCAAACAATAATGATTATTTGAAGCATTGTTAGAAACAAAACCCTTGCTTACCACAATCTTATAATCCAGGTAAGTTATAGAGGATTATAGGCGTTAAAAGTTCAACTCACCCCGAATTGATTTTATAAACTTGTCAAACCGAAGGATAGGATACTTTCCTTTTAACCAAACATAATCCAGAAACTTAACAGTCGATTATTATAATCTATATAATCCTTATCATAATATTCCTATGTATAATCTAGATATAATCCAAACATACCCTTACGTGAAACGGAGAAATTGTAAATTTCTGCTAGCTCTTTGGAAATCATGTCGGATGCTCGTGTTCGCTGAGTTCGAAGTCCTCGGGATAGAGTCCTCACAATGTGAAGTAGGTATCAGACTGCAGCACTACTCGGCTGTCTCAGCCCCTCCACGCTCCTCAGGCTTATCACAGTCAGAGACATCCAGTGGCAGAACCAGAGGGGCCAGCAGGGGCTGTGCCCCCCCCCCCTGGGCATGATCGGCATGGAGGCATCCCACTCGCTCCCCAGACCAGCACCACTGTATTTTTTATAATTTCACCGTGTGTGACTGCTCACGTCGAGCCCTGAGCCCTGAGTTGAAAGCTCCATGTATGTTCAGTTTCAGAGAACCAAGCAAAGGCGCCATTACGTACTAGTACAACTCAAGCTCTTCTTAGGTTTCCTAGCTTAATCCACTTTTTAACGCCGTTTGTTGCCACCGTGCTCGGACGAGTCTAAGGTTCGTTCCATGTTTCATGCGTTGGCCATCGTTACATGCTGCATTTCCTTTTCCCACCATGGTTGTAACCCTCTAGGCTGCAGCTTCACAATGCAAGCGGGGCCGGTTGTGGACAGCCGCAAACCCACATGCTCAATGTGCCGCACAGGATGAGTTCGCAGCAGAAGAGGAGGGTAACCATGGAAGGGAACCACGGAGGAGTGGCGTCATGGCGAGGAGGCAGACGGACCTGTTGATCGCGCAAGGCGTGATGCGGACGTTTGCAGGTATTTACAGTCTGCTTATAGGTTGCAGCTAAACCGCGCTAGCCACGAAAGCTAATTTTGCGGGGCGGGGTGGGCGGGTTAGGCAAAGAACCCGCCCCGCCTGCATCCTGACATCGTAATGTTAAGTTTGATGAACTTTGCAACTGTAGCACGTTTCATTTATATGTGGCAAATATTGTCAAATCATGGACTAACTAGACTCAATAGATTCGACTCGTGATGTATAACTAAACTGTGCCATTATTTATTTTTTTATTTACATTTAATGCTCTATGTGGATAAAAATTTGATGTGATGGAGAGAGTGAAAAAAGTTAAAATCTAAACAAGGGCTGATTCTTTGATGAAGATTTTGTGGAAGACAACCTCGCTTGCTCGAAGGCTGATTATTCGCACCAGGACTCCAGCATATTCCACGGAGGGAGTACTAGCTACCGAGGGACCGGCCGGCACGTGAGCAGACATGGATTGGTGACAGAGAAGAGGTCCCGGCTTTGCGCAGTACTGCCTGCCTGCCACCATCACTGGTGACGCAGCAGCTCCACGCCTCCGCCGGTGGATGGATGAAACGACGAACGTGGCTCGTTGGCCGGCCATTGCGCCGTGCACTGCGCAGTCCCGTGGTGCGATCAGCGGTCCACCACGCACGAGCATGGCAAGCCTGACGCAACGCTCTGCTTCAGCAGCCAACAGTGAAGGCGTGAACGGGCATCAGTAGCTGTGCCAAAATGCAACTGGATGATCGTACTCCAGCTGACAGTGATCGAATGCCGATCATCTTCTCGGCTAGAAGCAAGCAAAGAGCAAAACCACGAGTATATGGTTGATAATAAAAACCCACTCAAAGATAAAACGGAAGGATCCGAGTACAGTACAGAGTTACACTCCAGGTCTGAAAACTCAACAAGCTCAGATGAGGGAATGCTTATTATTGAGATAAGCTCACTGAGGAAGTACCCCTCTCACTCTCCTCTCTCACGGTCACGGAAGCAGGACAAACGATTGGAACTAAACACAGACACAGCAGACACACCATCACCACAGATCGATCGCACACCAACTTTATTCTAACAACACGGCGGCAGCAGCAGGCGCTGACCACAGATGGCTGTGCTCTCCAACTCCAGATCCTGGTGATGACCAATGCAGCAGCCCCAGCACAGCACATTTCTGCAGACGCAAGCAACACAAATGTCATCATTCCATTAATCCTCTTTTCTTTTGAGAAATTGTTAGAAACAATTAAATTAATTCAAAAGGAGATGAGCTATCCGTTTCTACCGACAATCACTTTATGAAGCTTCTAGTACTAGTGATAGTGCGGTTAGGTAAGATGTGCTGATTATTTCTACTCTGAAATCAAAGATTCTGGAGAGGGGGAAGGAAAAGGCAGCGGCAGCAAGTGAAGTGTCCTGCATCTACTTCACTTACACCATGGGACGATCTTCCAGCGCTGGTTGTCGCCCTCGCACCACTTCCAGAGCACGATGGTGGTGCCGTCGCGCACGCCGCCGTGGTCCTTGTCGCCGTGGAAGGCGTCGAAGTTGAGGTAGATGTTGTTGACCATGCGGATGCAGCGGAAGCCGTGGCCGACGTCGCGGCTCTCCGTCCAGAGCACCGACTCGTCCTGGTAGTTGGGGTTGTAGGGCACCAGCTTCACCGGGTGGCCCTCGCCCTGGGAGTGCTTGATGGCCTCGCCGGTGACCCGGTTGACAAGCGCGAACGCCGGGTACCCTTCCTCGTCCTTGATGCTGTTGCTGTGGCGCATGTCCTTGACCCAGTGCTGGAACTCGTCGCGCGGGTTGGTGGGCGCCAGGCACACGCCGCCGTTGCGGACCGTGACGCTGAACCCGTCGTCGGCCTTGCAGTAGATGCGGACGGTGGGCTCGCCGTGGCCGTACGGCGCGTTGGCAGCGGCGCTGCTGCCGCCGGCGTAGGCCTCGTCGCCCCAGGGGAGGATCTTCCAGCTCTGGTTGTCGCCCTTGGCCCCTCCCAGAGCACGACGGTGGTGCCGTCGTGCACGCCGCCGTGGTCCTTGTCGCCGTGGAAGGCGTCGAAGTTGAGGCGGATGTTATTGACCATGCGGATGCAGCGGAAGCCCTTGCCCACGTCGCCGCTCTCCGTCCACAGCACCGACTCGTCCTGGAACTCCGGGTTGAACGGCACCAGCTTCACCTGGATCGAGAAGAAGAAGAAGGATCATCGTCAAATGAAATCAAGAACCATGCATCCAAATCCAAAGAAAGATCCCACAAGAACCATGCGTACCGGGTGGGACTGGCCGAGGGAGTGCTTGATGGCGAGCCCCGTGGCCTTGTTGACGAGGGCGAAGGCCGGGTTGCCCTCCTCGTCCTTGACGCTGTTGCTGAAGCGCATGTCCTTGTACCAGTGCTGGTGCTCGTCGCGCGGGTTGGCGGGGGCCAGCACCACGTTGCCGTCGCGGACGGTGAGGCAGTACCCCTCGTCGGCCTTGCAGAAGATGCGGACGGTGCGCTGGTGGGGCACGCCGCCACCGCCTTGTGCCGGCGGGGGCGGGTTCTGGCCGTGGTGGCCGTGGCCGTGGTGCCCGAAGCCGAACATCTTCGAGACTCCTCGGTGGAGGTTTTGGGGAGGGTTGTTGGGTGGTGGATCGCTTGCTTGATCAGAGCCGATCAGCAGGGTGGTGGATGGAGGATTTGGGACGGGGCGATGAGAAGCTGTGCGCACATTGGGGTCCCATTTATAGAATGGACGGTTATCTTCTTCACCAATGACCGGTGGGGCCACGCTCGTCAGACCTCTCTCTGCACCATGGACTTTGTCGTTGAAAACCCGTGTTCCCTCGTAAACACCGGGACATACTGGTCCATGGGACAGAGGGAGTAGGAGTGCAGGGTGAGGCTATCCGCACTCGTCGTCCTCTAAATTCATACTCTAAAAGGAATATTCGTCTGGTCAACAAGGTTCTCTCCTCTAAATTCAATTTTCCCGCACTCATTCATCCTTTATATCACATCCTTTATATCTTGGGTCCCACATGTCATTCACCATCTGTCTCCATCCCCTTCTCCCTCTCCCCCCACCGGTCCCATCCCCTCTCCCCCTTTCTTCTCCCATCGACCGCACGGAAAGTAGCAGCAGCCTGCCGCCGGTGGTCAAGCCCGGGCGGCGCCGCCGGGCGCGGGCGCGGCGCCTTCCGGCGGGCGGGGCGAGCGTGGCGGCTTGGGCGTGGCGGCCGCAGCGGCCGCGCCAGCGGCGGCCCGCTTCCCGGCAGCGCTGCCGCGCGCAGCAGCGCGCGCCAGCGCGGCGGCCGCTTCCGGCAGCGCAGCGCTGCTGCGCGAGTAGCGCCGCTCGGGCGCGACGGCCCGCTTCCGGGTCGAGCACGGCGGTTGCTTTCAGCAGCGCGGCGGCCAGCGAAAGTGGCGAAGCAGCGGCCTCCCGTGGCGGCGGAGCTCGAGCTTCGCAGCGCTCAGCGCCCGTCTCTCTCTCCCCCTTTCTCTCCATGGTGGGCCGGCGCGAGCTCGCCGGGCGGATGGGCGCGAGGAGCACCGCAAGCGCGGCGGCGGCCTCCTCCCCTCCTTTCTCTCTTTGTCGTGAGCCGGTCGTCTCTCTCCTCTGTCGGCGCGTGGTGGGGCCGGGGCAGGCCATAGCGCAGGCCCGGTACACCCCCATTCCTGGCGGACGGCGACGACGAATCCGGCCACGCTGGCGTCGTAGAGTATGCCGCTGCAGAGGCTCGTCCGGTGGAAACGACCCTGGAAGCTCGTACAGGATGTCTTCCCCGGACCCAGCGCGGTTAGTCTGAAAAGAATCCGAGGCGAACGCGTGGCGTGAACGGTGGACGTTTGTCGTGCTGGTTTTATGACGTGTGGGGCCACGCTGGTGGACGGTGCGACCGCCACCTCGGAGCTTGCAATCTTGCATGACTCCATCGATGGGTCTAGTCTAGCTGAGCAAGGCGTCGTGTCTTCTGTGCCTTCTGGGTGATTAGCATCGCATCCGAGTTTATTACTGAGCGCTGTGACGCGTTCACATTTGATTCGCTTTGCGTATAAAAAAGTACTCCACCGGCTAAACAGAATTTATCCTATTCGAAAAGGTGGAGACGAGGCGAACTTATTGGCTTTTGCTGCTTCGCACAACTGTTGATAGCCATCTACTCCGCCGCGGCTAAAAACAGAAAGTTCTTGTTCATTGTCAAAAAGGAAGCAACCCCAAGACAAAAAAAGCTTAGGAAAACCCACTAAGGATTACTACTGTTACAGTGGCACTTTCTAGTGTACCGACTAAACATGCGTTAATTATGGTTAATAAGAGCTAATGAGGTTGCTTGTTGGTTAATGTATTGGCCTACAATTCATTTATGTGAAGAGGGTGTGTACTCTGCCTTGTCTTCACCGGTGAGCTGAAAACTCTCCCTCCGCGAGCTCCCAGCGACCCGCCCCGCCGCCTCCTCTCCGGCCGCCCGCCCGGCGGCGGCGGCGGCGGCCCGCACAAAGCGGTTTCCGGCGCATCCGCCTCGTTTCTCTCGCTCCTCCCTCTCCCCTTCCTCCCTCCCTCCCTCCCTCCCCCCTCCACCTTGCTCCTCCGGCGGGCCGGCCGGCGGCGTCGGATCCGGGCCCCCATGGGCGGATCCGCCACCTGCATCACAGATCTGTGTGCTAGCACGGTGGAGCGGGCCTGGCGGGCTGGCCCGGGTGCGGCGTGGCGGCGGCTTCCTCTAGCCGTGCGGGCTGGCGGCGTCCTCCCCGGACGGCGCGATTTTTGTGGGCTGGTGGTGGCGGCAAGTGTTTGGCCGCCAGCGGCGCGGCTAATGCCGGTGCCCGGCAACAACAGCGCGGCCGCCTTTGCGGTTGGCGGCAGCGATCTTTGCTTTTGCTGGCGGCGGCATGCGCATGGTGATGTCCGCTTCTTTGGTTGCTACGCCCGGCGTTCCGCTTCTTGGTGGCGCTATGCCCAGATTTCGTGTTTGGCGTCGTCGGGCTGAGTGGTGGTTCTGCGGCGTCGGCGCCCGTGGTGGCGTGGGCGGCGGCGTCCCTCATTCTTGAGCTGCGGCGTCATGGGGCGTGGCGGCAGGCGGCGGCACACCGATCTCGGTTCGGTGTCGGCGGTAGTAGGAGGCTGCCGCGGTCTATTTGGTCAGCTAGCGGGGTTGGATTCGCCCTCTTGGGCTGGATCTCGCCCCCCGCGGTGGGTGGCGGTCTGGTGGCGGAGTTCTGCATGGAGTTCCAGGAGAAAGCCTAGCCTGGCTATGGCCGGGCAGGCGACGGTGACGTCTTGACGCCACATACCTTCCTGGAGGCGTCGTTTCTTCGAGCTTCATGCACCTACGCCATCGTGGCTGGAATTGGCCTTCCTGCCATCGGCTCCTCGGGGAGTCTTGCCCTCTTTGTGTCTGCTGTGCTTCATTTTTACTCGCTTTGGTCGGTCCTGCAGCCCTTGACCTTGCCCGCTTGGTCGTCGTCGTTGGATTTGTAGTGGATGCTTGGCCACTACTGCTACTCTCCCGGCGGATACTTTGCCGCTGTTGGTTCATTGACGGATGCTTTGCCGCTGTCTGGTTCGTTGGCGGATGCTTTGCCGCCGTGTTGTTGGCGTCCTCTCGTGTAGCTTCTGCTGCCGAGTGTGACTAGCCTTTCCACCGCTACGGATACTTTGCCATGGTGGGTTCTTCGCTTCTCGCCCGACGGATACTTGGCCGTCGGTTGGTTCGTTGGCGGATGCTTTGCCGCTGTTGGGTTCGTTGGCGGATGCTTTGCCGTCGTTGCTGTTGGGCGGTCTTCTGTTTTGACGACCATTGCGATGCTCTATTGCAGGCACAGTTGTAGGTCTTAGGTGTCGAGGGCAGTCGCTTTCTCCTTTGTATCTTTTTATTGTTGCTATGTTATTCCAGATTACTCTCTACTATCTTAGTGGGTTGTAATCTGTGCTATGAAGGTTCTCTCATAGCTGACTTGTAATTCACTCTTCTTAATGAAAAACGGGCTATATTTTTCGGTCGCGAAAAAAAAACAATTCATTTATGTACGTAGTATAACTTTCTCACAAGGTAGGTTAATTTTTATGCATGGATCAAAACATGCGCGTAGCCTTCACAAGAAGGTGGTGGAGCTGATGCACAGCAAGACGTTTGCCCGTCGTCCTCTCGCGATCGTGGCGCTTCGTGCATGCACGTATGGTCATTTTCGTGACTGAGCTGTGGAGCATCCAGTACACTACACGACGCGTCCATGGAAATAAAAGGAGCCGCCCGAGACTCCTGTGTGGGTGCGGCTGTGTGTCGTCTTCGAGGCCTGCATGTCAGCGGCGTGCGTGTGTCGCCTCTGCTACGTGGTTCAGTGGCCTCGCCGACACATGTGTTGGTTAGTAGCGGGGAAAAAAAAACCTTAAACAAAGCTGTGTGGAAATTGTGATCAGAGGAATGTGGATTTGCTTTGGTCTCTCCTCCTTTAAACAATTTTTTTTTATAAATAAAATAAACTAAGCTCCCTCTAGTAGGACGACAATGGTACATGCATGTTGGTCACTAATCTCTGTCCGATGCGTGTGCCCGACGCGGCATGGTTTTGATTCGGACACAAATCTTCCGCGATCTCACCTCGTGAGCGTGACCTTTTCCACTCTCACTGCGGTAACTCCACACGCTGTGAGTAGCGCATTTCCCGCTTGGCACCTTTCCCATCCGATCTGGACGGTGCTGACGGGGACGGTGAAGGTCGGTGGTAAAATAGTAAAAAAAAAAAAGAAAAGAAGCAACAACAAGAAGGCGGGTGGTGAGTGGTGAGGAGGGCAGGCCGAGGGGATAAGAATAGTATCGCTGAGATTCACGGCCAGCCCCCCCCACCGCCCACCGCATTCACGCGGATGTATGTACGGCCATCACGCGGCGTGTCCGCGGGAATTGTCCGTCCAGTCCAGTCGAGCACACAAGAGTGAGCGTGATGATGATGACGACTCATGCGTCACAAGCTAAGCGCTTGATTTCCTCTCCACGGCTCCACGTACTCGCTTTGTTAGGCACACCTAAAGGCGCTCACCTGCTGCTGCCATACGCGACGACAGCTGAGCAAACACCATGATTGTTTCTCGACCTCTAAAGAAGGCTTAACGCCATATGTATGCTTTCTACAATGTAAATAATGGTTTCTTTCTCTGGAAGACCTTAAAATAACGGTTGTTTCCGCCCCAGGAGTACACTTCAAAGAGTCGGTACGTGTTCAACGCGTGTCAGGTGACTGTCAGTGCACGTATTAGCATGGAGCCCATTCAGCGGCCAGACGCGGCATGCATCCGGGAGAGAAGTGATTAGGGGAGGTCGCTTCTGAAGACGCGGGGACGAATACCTGGAAGAAAATTAGATAACTCTCACTCTCATCCACAGCAGGACATATAAGTGGACTTATCGATTGATTTTTATAAAAGAAAAATAATATCTAAACGGTTAGCGGGTCAGTTGATAAGCTGAAATGAACCGCCTCAGTGCGAAAGAGTAGTCCATGCTACGTAGGCCTTCACTTCTTCGACCAATTAAGGATACATGTGATTAGATCCGCACTCGTGGCGCTAAATCACGTCCACACAGGTATGTCTAAGCCTAATATAATGTGTTTTTTAGACATAGCTTCGACTTTCTCTAAAAACAGAGAAGCTAAAAAACCTGGTGGCTACACTTCCTGATATCAAAATGCCTCTGGCACTGTTGTTTTTAGTTTAGTTTTGGTTCCAGAAGATATTCTCACAGAGTCACAAATTCTTTTTTTTTTGAGCTTTTGACTAAACCATTGAAGAAGCCTCGGAGAAAGCCTTGCAAAAAAGAGTTAAACATGCCTATACGGATGTCAAATCGCACATTTGTTTTAATATGTCTTAAAACCTGCCCCCTGTATTATGATTGGATACATAGTATGATCGTGATTTCAGAACATGAACGTGACCGAGACAGTAAACAGAGCCAGCCGTTGAAGGTGGCCTCGGTGATGAAGTAGAGGAGCATGAAGAAAATTGCGTCACGATCAACAGAGCATGAGGCCTCCATATGAGAAAAAAGAATACGACTATGGATTATTTGTCGGTTAAAATGATTCATTTTTAACTAAGTTTTTAGTAAATAATATTCACGTTTATGTCTCCAAATAAATTGATTATAAAAATATATTTCATAATTAATCTAATAGAATTATATTAACATCATAAATATTAATATTATTTATCTACAATTGGTCAAGTTTAAGATATAAAACACGGTATTGTGCTAGAATTTCATTCTTTTATGGATGGAGGGAGTAGCTTATCATCGTCAGAGCCATAAGCAATGGAGGTTAACACTACTAGTGTTTTTAGTACAAATAAAGTGATCCACACAGGCTCGTAAATATTGAGACTACTATGCACACAATGCAACCTATTACTATTTTATGAAGTGTTTTTTTTTACTTTCATCGTGTGTCACTTTTATTTTCCCTCCCTCTGTTTTTCGTGCATAGACCACTGCGAACACAAGGTTCATACTTGTGGTTCGGTTGTGATGATGAGTGATTGATTCAACTACTAGCATCTCGGATGGGGTGCTCTCGACGGTGGTGAAAGCCACGAGTTCCACATGGACCTTGGCTTGTGTTGTGCGGTGTCGAGCATGGAGGCGGTGGCCGACGGCGAGGTGAAGGTCAAGTGATGGCGGGCCGCGCCGAATGGACCGGGAGCGGTGAAAGGGCGGACGCATCGAGACTTGGACCGAGGGACCCGGAATCGCCCGGGCGGGATCGCGTTCTTTGGCGCTTGGCCGACAAGTGCAAGGACATGGGCCGGTTTGTTGGTTTGGGCCTTAAAACCAACGGTGGAGGGTTTCGGTGGTTTGGGCCTCAAAACCACCCGGCGGGTTTTCGGGTTGAGCCTCAAAACCTGGGGCGGAGGTCCCGAGGCGGACGGACGGCACGTGGCGGCATCGGGAGGTCGCGTCGAGGCGGAAGCTACCGGTGAGAAGGCGCGGTGGCCGTCGGATCAAGAATTGCATCGAAGTCGGTTCGAGTTGGACCGCAATGTCCCTAGGGCTAGGCGGTTTGCTCAGAGTTGTATCAGGGGCAAAAACTGAAAAATGAAATAAGCCCGGTCGATAAGTAAGGTGGAGGGAGCTCCATCTCCCTCACCTCTCCCATTTGCATTTTCCTTCATCCCTTCTAGGTTTTCCTTCTCCTAGGTGCTAAGTGAGAGAGAGGTCCACTAATCTTTGCAATTAGTGTAAGAACCACATTTACTCATGGGAATGGAGGTCCCGAATCCTCCATGTTTCCTCGTGGGGTCAGATTGATGTGTTGATTCGCGTTTTGATTGTTGTTCTTCGCGTTTTTCGTTTTTCCCATTTCCCCACTTGTTCCCGAGTTGATTTCTCGAGCTGTGGTTCATCTCTTTGCAAACCACTTGTTTCTACTTGATCATGGTCGTGAGTTGATCCTTTCCACCGAAGGAATTCATCTGAATCCTCACGAATCCTCAGATCGGGTTGAATCAAGTTTTTCGGGGAAAACTTGCTCTTGAATCGGATTTCATTGATTTTCGAAGTTGTAGTGAGTTTGGGGTTGTGATCTTCATGGATTAGTCTTAGAACTACCTTGTGAACCCCTCTGCAAAATCTCAGGTCGATCCGAGTTGATTTGATTGAGTTTTGGCTTTGGAATCGAGATTTCCAGGGTTCTGTCCGAAAATACCGGACACGTCCGGTGTGCATACCGGACACGTCCGGTAGACTCAACTTTGGAATTTTGAGCTGAAATTTTGTGGAGACCTTCTTCTGTGTGTCTAGTTTCTAGGGTTAAAATTTCACGATTTTTGGACATCGTTTGATTGGGTTTTCCATTTTTTTTCTCCCAAAGTCGCCTGTCTTTGAAAATGAGGTCCGGTGCATACCGGACGTGTCCGGTATGAGGTCCGGTATGAGCTGAGCGTGTCCGGTCTAAAGTCGCAAATACCGGACACGTCCGATAGGGGTACCGGACATGTCCGATATGAGCGCCCGAGATCCTTTTCTTATTTGTTTTTGACCAGGATCTTGGTCGTTCGGATTCCGATTCGTGTTCCGTTTGTTGCGTTGGGTTTCTAGCATCACGTGCCGTTCCAAAGTACTCTTGTCACAAGTTGGCTCGAGTATTTTGGATTGACCACTCCTTCCTTCTCGATAGGATTCGAGTGCGTCCATTTCGAAGTTTCGCCGAGCTGCCTCTCGATCTCTTTCGGTTGATCCATTTGCATCTTGCTTGGACATTTCCAAGGGTATCCACCTACCTGTTAGGTCGTGATCATATCGCTCACTCGTGCGGTTGCGTTTGGGGTTTGATTTTGGGACAATGGCCGAAAGTTTCGAAAGAAATTTGAGGCTCCCATTCCCCCCTCCGTCGTTTTTTCGGTCCTTCAATTGGTATCGAAAGCAGGTTAAGGATCATTCCACCTTAACCGGTTCTTGATCGCAGAAGGCGACATGGCTCGTGGTTCGGGGAAGCCACCGCTTTTTTTCGATGGAACCAATTACCCGCTTGGAAGATTCGGATGTCTCCGCATATCTCCGAGTCTCGGTGTGAGGGTATGGGAAATTTGTGAGAATGAGGCTTACGTTGTTCTCCCCCGCTCGTGTTGGTCGGGAGCAAATGGAACAACACGATGCCAATAGCGAGGCACGTAATGCTCTCTTCTCGAGTCTTTTCGAAGTCCGAGTTTGAGCGTGTCGGACACTTGACTACTTGCTAGAGAGATGCCGGGTGAAGCTACAGAGCTATCACGAGGGGACTCCCAAATTAAGACCCGGACTCTTTGACACATACATACGGGAGTATGAGAGTTTCCGGCGGCTTGATGGCGAGACCATCGATTCTATGTTCTCACGCTTTCGGACCATTGTCAACAAGATGCGTGCGAACAAGCCAAACTTGCCCTATGACGATCATGAGAGAGCTTTGAAGTTGTTACATGCTCTTGATCGGAGGGTTTGGGATGCGAAGGTGCAAGCTCTTCTCGAGTCGCAGAACTACGAGACCCTCATCGTGGACGAGCTCTTGACAAGTGAAGTCGGTGAGATCGACCACCGGATCCGGGCCAAACTTCACAACCCCTCTACTCCGACTATGGCGCCGGTGTCGTAACGGTGTCTCGGGTTCTTGACTAACCCCTCCCTGCGATGTTTGCCTTGTCTTCGTTGATCACGGTGGATGAGGAGCGCTTGGACGTGCTTTCGGAGACGATGAGCTGGCCCTCGTCATCGGCCGGTTCTCGCGGTTCCACAACAACCGCTTGAATCGTCGGCGAGGTGGACCGAAGGATGGATGCTATGGATGCGGCGACCCCGACCACTTCGTCGCCAACTGTCCCAAGCGAAACAAGCACTCCTTCGGCAAGTCCACCTCCGACAAGCACAAGGAGAAGCGCGAGTACACCTCCGGCAAGTACAAGTCCAAGGGAGGCTTTGACAAGGAAGCGATGAAGCGCAAGTTCGTGAAGAAGTTCAAGGCAAGAGAGCGGCGCCTTCCTCGCCTCCCTCGGCGACCTCGACTCCGACAACGAGCATGCTTCCTCCTCTTCGAGCGACGACGAGTCCGAGAGGAAGGTCGAGGACAAGCTGAACGGACTGCGCTTCCTCGCCGACTCCACCCACGGAGGCTTCGCACCATGGCACTTGGTGACGAGGTGGAGAGCGGCAACGGCGATGCTCCCCGACGACGATGACGACGACCCATCTAAGGTATCACCTTCCGTCGATGCTCTTGTCATTGAGGTTGATGACTTTGACCGCCACTTTGCTTCGTCAAGATAAGTTGCTTAAGCATCTTTGCTAGGGATAGAAAAGAGTACAAGGCTAAGCTAGAAGATGCGCTTAAGGAGCTTGAGCTAGTTAAGAACACTCCCATAGTGTCCGACGAGCCGCAGTGTGAGTTTTGTAGCGTTTACATGGCTGATCTTGCTAGTCTGCGGTCCAAGTACGCTAAGTTGGTTGATGATTTTGATAGTGTGCATGCTTCACTGTTTCGTTGAGTGCGTGCAAGTCTTGCTCGGACTTGCAACTGAGTTGGCGAGATAAGAATGCCAAACTTGCTTTGTTTGAAAAGGCCAACTCGGATAGCACTAGTGTGGCTAAGTGTGCGCTTTGTGAGGGTTTAGAACTTGAACTTGCAAATTGTAGGCATGACAAGGTGCGCATCGAGGAGGAAAACACATACCTTCGGACCATCTTGAGTTGGGTGTCTTGCGGTGAGCCGCAACTTGGCATGATGGTCAACCAATTCGGGAGGGGAACTGGCGGACCGGGATTAGGCTTTGCTTTAGGTGGGAAGGGTGATGATCTTTATGGCAAGGTTGGAGAGTTTAGTGGTGTGCCTCCGAGTGAAAAACCTTCCACTACTCCCAAGCTACTCAAAATCACTCCACCTAAGCCACTTGTGCCTCCCACCAAAGATGGAGTGTTTGAAGAACCTCCAAGAGCTCCACCCCTTAAAAACAAGTGTGGATTCCAAAGCCCAACCACTTAAGGAACCCACTTGACACACTCCCCCTTCCATCTCGAGGAACCCCTTCCCAAAGCCAAGCCACCTCCAAGAGTGAACCATACCCACAAGAAAGTGAGCCAAACACCTAATAGAGAGGTGTACCATTGTGAGTATTGTCATAGGGATGGTCACTTGGTTGAGTTTTGCTTTAGGAGGAAGAGAGATGAGAAGCGTGAGTTTGAGTTGAACAACCGAACATGTACCCGTCCTCCCCATGGCGTACATGTACCGCCTGCTCTGTCGAGGCGCACTACTAGGCCTAGAGGTGCAATGCCTCAAGGTGCTAGGCCTCAGGTTGCGAGACCACGTGGTGGTGGTCGTGCACGGCGGGTTCAGGTCGTGGTCAATATGACTATGAACCTCACGGCGGTGCTTTTGAGTCCCACACGACTCTAGCGGACCACGTTTTCCCTCTCGTGGTGATCGCTTTCCTCAAATGGGACATGGCATGTTTGGTGTTTTTCCTAACACTTTTTCGGGGCAAATGATGCATCACCGGTATCCTTCTCGGTTTACTAACCCCAGTGGTGTGCCATTTGTTCATCCTATGTCTTTCTATTGATGTAGGATGGAGGCTTGGAGAACACATGACTCATTGATTCCGGATGTTCGCGCCACATGACCGGAAGTTCTAAATGGTTCTCGGCCTCGACCCCGTGCATCACAAAGAGTACATCACATTCGGGGATAATAGTAGAGGTAAAGTGGTCTCTCGTGGAACCATTCGGGTTAACGAGAGCTTTGTTCTCAAGGATGTTGCTTTGGTCTCGAACTTGCATTTTAATTTGCTCTCTGTTTCGCAACTCCTTGAGGATGGCTTTGAAGTGCGCTTTAAACATGGTTTTTCTCGAGTTCTCGATTCTCAGGGAGATCTTGTTTGTCGGATCGTCCCATTTGGCCGTGTCTTTCGAGCTGATTTTTCTCACTCTTTTGGCTCTTCCCATTTGTTTGGTGGCCGGATCCTCTTCCGAGCTTTGGAAGTGGCATAGGAGACTTGGTCATTTGAGCTTTGACTTACTAGCTAGGTTGAGCTCACTTGACCTAATCCGAGGATTGCCCAAGTTGAAATTTGAGAAGGATCTTGTTTGCCACCCTTGTCGTCACGGAAAGATGGTAGCCGCTTCTCACTCACTGTGAATCAAATCATGACCAAGGAACCCGGCGAGCTACTTCACATGGACACGCTTGGTCCGGCTTCGGGTCGGGTCGGGAAGGTGGGAAGTGGTATGTGCTAGTGATTGTGGATGACTTTTCGAGATACTCTTGGGTGTTTTTCATGGAGAGTAAGGATGAGGCTTTTTCACATGCTCGAGATTTGATTCTTCGGTTGAGAAATGAGTTCCCTAAAAATGCCATGAGAGCTATTCGTAGTGACAATGGCACGAGTTCAAGAATACTCATTTTGAAACCTTTTGCAAGTCTTTGGGTCTTGAGCACCAGTTTTCCTCACCTTATGTTCCGCAAACAGAATGGCATTGTTGAGCGCAAGAATCGGACCCTTGTTGAAATGGCGGGACGATGCTCGATGAGCATAGGACTCCTAGGAGGGTTTTGGGCCGAAGCAATCAACACTGCTTGTCATGTTTCCAATCGCATCTTTTCTCCGTGCTTTTTACGAAGAAAACTTCTTATGAGTTGCGATTTGAGAGGTTACCCAAGGTGAGTCATTTGGGGTGTTTGGGTGTAAGTGCTTCATCTTGAAACAAGGTAATTTAGACAAGTTTGAGTCCGTGTCTTCCGACGGTATCTTTCTTGGTTATGCTTTGCATTCTAGAGCTTATCGAGTACTTAACCTTGAAACTAACCGTGTTGTGGAGACCCGTGAGGTCACATTCGATGAAACTATGCCTTGTACAACCCCCTGTCTTTGAGCGTGCGGTGTGATGAAGAGCTTGGTGAAAGCATTTTTGTGGAGGAGGAGCGGGACGATGCCGATTGGGGTGATCCCGAGCCGACTCCACCGGCTGCCCCTATCGAGCTGCGCGACGACTACTTCAGCTCACGGTCCGGACCCCTCTACTTCCACTTCTTGGGGACCGTTCGAGCAGACTTCCTCCTCGGCCGGCCGGTTGCACCGAGGAGGCACCCAATGGCCGTTGTTGGGGGAGGCGACTTCTTCCAGAGAGGCTCCACGACACATTCGGCGTCGCCACCCCGCTCAGACGATGATCGGGTGATATTGACCAGCGAGTCACGCGGTCCAGTCGTATCACATCTCTCACTTTGCTCATTCTCGCATTTGTAGCTTCTTTTGAGCCCCGAGATGTTGGACATGCTTTATCGATCCTCGATTGGGTTAATGCCATGCATGAGGAGTTAGAAAACTTTGAGAGAAACCAAAGTCGGGTCTTAGTTCCTCCACCTCCAGTGTCATCCCATAGGTACAAAGTGGGTGTTTAAGAACAAGCAGAGTGAAGATGGGGTGGTTGTTAGGAATAAGGCTAGACTTGTTGCTCAAGGGTATTGCCGTAAAGAGGGATAGACTTTGAGGAAACCTTCGCTCCCCGTAGCTCGCTTAGAGGCAATCCGCATTCTGTTAGCATTATTTCTTTGCTAAGGGCTTTAAGTTGTTTCGGATGGATGTCAAAGCGCTTTTTCTGAATGGGTACATTGAGGAGGAAGTGTATGTTAGGCAACCCCTGTGCTTTGAAAATCCCAAGAATCCTAACCATGTCTTCAAGTTGCACAAAGCTTTGTATGGTCTTAAGCAAGCTCCTAGAGCGTGGTATGATAGGTGAAAACCTTTTTGCTTAAGAAGGGGTTTAGGATGGGATCGGTAGATAAGACTTTGTTTCTCCTCAAGCAAGGCGGTGACCTTCTCTTGGTTCAGATATACGTGGATGATATTATCTTTGGTGGCTCTTCTCATGCTTTAAATGCCAAGTTTGCAGAGTTCATGAGCAGGGAGTTTGAGATGAGTTTGATGGGCGAGTTGACTTTCTTCCTCGGCCTTCAAATTAAGCAAACGCGGGATGGGACGTTCGTGCATCAAGGCAAGTACACAAAGGACGCCCCGAAGAAGTTTGATATGGGCGAGGCCAAGCCTCTTTCGACGCCCATGTCGACTACGACGGCCCTCGACGCCGACGAGGATGGAGAAGCGATCGATCGAAGGAGTACCGGAGTATGATCGGATCGTTCTTTGTACTCGACGGCAACAAGACCCGACATACGATTTCTTTGTATGCCTCAAGACGCTTTCAGGCTTCCCCACGCACATCTCACCGTCAAGCGGTGAAGCGCATCATGAGGTACCTCCGGTTTACCCCCCGAGTTTGGACTTTGGTATTCTGCTTCTTCCTCGCTCTCTCTTTGCGGTTATTCGGATGCTGATTTTGCTGGCTGCCGTTTAGATAGGAAGTCCACGTCGGGGACTTGTCAGTTTTTGGGTTCGTCCCTTGTGTCTTGGTCATCCCGTAAAGCGCCTAGCGTTGCACAATCCACTACGTAAGCCGAGTATGTCATTTGCTTGCCGCTTGTTGTTCCCAAATGCTTTGGATGATAGCCACCCTACGTGATTTTGGTCTTGAGTTCTCTAGAGTGCCCTTACCGTGTGATAGTACTAGTGCCATCGGTGTTGCTAAGAACCCAAGACTTCACTCTAAGACCAAGCACATAGATGTTCGCTTTCACTTTCTCCGTGATCATCAAGAGAAAGGCGACATTGAGTTGCATCACGTAGCCACCGGGATCAGCTTGCGGATCTTTCACTAAGCCCCTCGATCAAGCGACTTTTGCTCGCTTGCGAGGAGAACTGGGTGTGTGTTTCCCTTTTTAGAGGAGGGAAGCACTTTGTTTGTTGTACACTAGTTTTAGTTTCTTTTGTAGTCTAGGTTTTGATTTGCCTTTGTATGATAGTGCATTTGCATTGCATTTTGTGATATACTTGCTTTTTGAGCTTCATGTATATAATGTTTGGAATGAAACTATGCTCTTGTTAGTATGCCTTGTGAGTACTTTATGGTGCTTGTCAGCTTAGGCTCTTATTGATCATCTGATATATGTTGAGTTGAGCATGATTTTCTAATGTGAACTTGATTAAGTTTACTGAAATCTGAAAATGTTCACCGCTTGAGATGGTACCTAGCATGTGTAGGATGTTGAGATCCCTTTATCTTTGTCTTGTATATGCTAGGTTGCTATGTCTCATGCTTTGAGTCATTCACTTGCTTAGACACTTTACTTGTGCTAAAATTTAATAACTAAGCTAAGTGAGATGAAAAGATCGAGATGGGTCCGTATTGTCCCACATCAAGGTATCGAGACCGCTTCCAATTGCACATTTGGATGAACTTGAGCCTTGTAGTGGATGACCGAAGCCATTGCTTTGAGCTCCCGATTGTCTTTTGACATAGGCTCCGCTTGGTTGAAAAGTTAGGCTTGACAATACAGATAACCTCTCGCACACACATGTTTTGACTAATTCTTGTGCTAAGTTGCAAACTCGATAAAATTTAATGAAAAACACAAGTCTTAGAGGTCTTTGACATGATGTGTGACCATTGTTTGGGGTAGTTCACCTTGTATATCCTTGTTAGCACTAGGTTGATTTCCAGCTTATGCTTGCTATGTGCTATCTTTGGTGGTGAACCCCTTTGACATGCTTGAAAACCCTGCTCAAAACCGCTTACACTTTATATTTCATATTAGTTGATCGGTTTGAGCATTTGCTAGCACTTGTATATTGTTGCTATACTCATTTGTCTTACCGGCTAGAGCATCTTTTCACTCGATTGCTATATACCCGAAGCTTCTGCATTTGTGCATGTCATTGCATTTTAGGCTTCTTTGTGTGCATTATTCAACAAGGGGGAGAAATTTGACACACACAAGCTTTCATGAAACATGGGGGAGTGATTACACATGTTTCTGTGACTTGACAAGGGGGAGAGTCACTTGTCATGTTTGAAAGGTTGTCTTCTCGGAGGGGAGAGACTAGTTCTCAAGGGTTGAAGGGGAGAAGATTATGTGCACTCATGTATGCATTTGCTCGGGGGGAGTTGTTTTGCATTGCTTATTGCTAGATGTGTTGAGCCTTTGCCTCTTTTCGGAGGATCTAGCGTTTTGAGTGCTTCTTGCTTGGCTAGCGGTGTTGAGCCCGCTTTTTTGCCTTTTCTTGAGGGCTAGCCATGTTTTGCTTGGTTGCGTCGAGCCGTTGCCCATGTCTTTGGGGACCAAGTTTTGCTTGCTTCAAATGACCTTATTTGGCTTCTCTTTGGCTTTTGGTCGTTTGGTGAGTTTTCTTCTTTTCTTCTTTTTCTATTTCTTTTTCTCAGCCGTGGTGTGTTGGTGTTGAACAATGCACTCATCAAGGGGGAGATTGCGAACACAAGGTTCATACTTGTGGTTCGGGTTGTGATGATGAGTGATTGATTCAACTACTAGCATCTCGGATGGGGTGCTACTGACGGTGGTGAAAGCCACGAGTTCCACATGGACCTTGGCTTGTGTTGTGCAGGTGTCGAGCATGGAGGCGGTGGCCGACGGCGAGGTGAAGGTCAAGTGATGGCGGGCCGCGCCGAATGGACCGGGAGCGGTGAAAGGGCGGACGATCGAGACTTGGACCGAGGGACCCGGAATCGCCGGGCGGGATCGCGTTGTCGGGCGCACTTGGCTTCGACAAGTGCAAGGACATGGGCCGGTTTGTTGGTTTGGGCCTTAAAACCAACGGTGGAGGGTTTCGGTGGTTTGGGCCTCAAAACCACCCGGGCGGGTTTTCGGGTTGAGCCTCAAAACCCCGGGCGGAGGTCCCGAGGCGGACGGACGGCACGTGGCGGCATCGGGAGGGTCGCGTCGAGGCGGCTACCGTGAGAAGGCGCGGTGGCCGTCGGATCAAGAATTGCATCGAAGTCGGTTCGAGTTGGACCGCAATGTCCCTAGGGCTAGGCGGTTTGCTCAGAGTTGTATCGGGGCAAAAACTGAAAAATGAAATAAGCCCCGGTCGATAAGTAAGGTGGAGGGAGCTCCATCTCCCTCACCTCTCCCATTTGCATTTTCCTTCATCCCTTCTAGGTTTTCCTTCTCCCTAGGTGTGCTAAGTGAGAGAGAGGTCCACTAATCTTTGCAATTAGTGTAAGAACCACATTTACTCATGGGAATGGAGGTCCCGAATCCTCCATGTTTCCTCGTGGGGTCAGATTGATGTGTTGATTCGCGTTTTGATTGTTGTTCTTCGCGTTTTTGTTTTTTCCCATTTCCCCACTTGTTCCCCGAGTTGATTTCTCGAGCTGTGGTTCATCTCTTTGCAAACCACTTGTTTCTACTTGATCATGGTCGTGAGTTGATCCTTTCCACCGAAGGAATTCATCTGAATCCTCACGAATCCTCAGATCGGGTTGAATCAAGTTTTTCGGGGAAAACTTGCTCTTGAATCGGATTTCATTGATTTTCGAAGTTGTAGTGAGTTTGGGGTTGTGATCTTCATGGATTAGTCTTAGAACTACCTTGTGAACCCCTCTGCAAAATCTCAGGTCGATCCGAGTTGATTTGATTGAGTTTTGGCTTTGGAATCGAAATTTCCAGGGTTCTGTGGTTTGAAAATACCGGACACGTCCGGTGTGCATACCGGACACGTCCGGTAGACTTAACTTTGGAATTTTGAGCTGAAATTTTGTGGAGACCTTCTTCTGTGTGTCTAGTTTCTAGGGTTAAAATTTCACGATTTTTGGACATCGTTTGATTGGGTTTTCCATTTTTCTCCCAAAGTCGCTCTGTGCTGAAAATGAGGTCCGGTGCATACCGGACGTGTCCGGTATGAGGTCCGGTATGAGCTGAGCGTGTCCGGTCTGAAGTCGCAAATACCGGACACGTCCGATAGGGGTACCGGACATGTCCGATATGAGCGCCTGAGATCCTTTTCTTCGCTGTTTTGACCGGATCTTGGTCGTTCGGATTCCGATTCGTGTTCCGCTTGTTGCGTTGGGTTTCTAGCATCACGTACTTCGTTCCAAAGTACTCTTGTCACAAGTTGGCTCGAGTATTTTGGATTGACCACTCCTTCCTTCTCGATAGGATTCGAAGCGCGCCCATTTCAAGTTTCGCCGAGTTGTCTTCTCTCGATCTCTTTCGGTTGATCCGTTTGCTTTGCTTGGACATTTCCAAGGGTATCCACCTACCTGTTAGGTCGTGATCATATCGCTCACTCGTGCGGTTGCGTTTGGGGTTTGATTTTGGGACAGCGGTCGAAAGTTTCGAAAGAAATTTGAGGCTCCCATTCACCCCCCCCCTCTGGTCGCCGTTTTCGGTCCTTCAATTGGTATCAGAGCAGGTTAAGGATCATTCCACCTTAACCGGTTCTTGATCCTTGAAGGCGACATGGCTCGTGGTTCGTGGAAGCCACCGTTTTTTCGATGGAACCAATTACCGTCATCGAAGATTCGGATGTCCGCATATCTCCGTAGTCTCGGTGTGAGGGTATGGGAAATTTGTGAGAATGAGGCTTACGTTGTTCTCCCTGCTCGTGTTGGTCAGGAGCAAATGGAACAACACGATGCCAATAGCGAGGCACGTAATGCTCTCTTCTCGAGTCTTTCTGAGTCTGAGTTTGAGCGTGTCGGACACTTGACTACTGCTAGAGAGATCTGGGTGAAGCTACAGAGCTATCACGAGGGGACTCCCCAAATTAAGACCAGACTCTTTGACACATACAAGCAGGAGTATGAGAGTTTCCGGCAGCTTGATGGCGAGACCATCGATTCTATGTTCTCACGCTTTGCACCATTGTCAACAAGATGCGTGCGAACAAGCCAAACTTGCCCTATGACGATCATGAGAGAGCTTTGAAGTTGTTACATGCTCTTGATCGGAGGGTTTGGGATGCGAAGGTGCAAGCTCTTCTCGAGTCGCAGAACTACGAGACCCTCACCGTGGACGAGCTCTTCAAAGAAGTGAAGTCCCGGTGAGATCGACCACCAGATCCGGGCCAAACTTCACAAACCCCCTACTCCGACTATGGCGCTGGTGTCGTAACGGTGTCACTAGTTCTTCACCTAACCCCCTCCCTCTGCGATGTTTGCCTTGTCTTCTTTGATCACAAAGTGATGACAGAGGAGCAGCTTGGACGTGCTCGGAGACGATGAGCTGGCCCTCGCCATCGCCGGTTCTCGCGGTTCCACAACAACCGCTTGAATCGCCGGCGAGGTGGACCGAAGGATGGATGCTATGGATGCGGCGACCCCCGACCACTTCGCCGCCAACCGTCCCCAAGCGAAACAAGCACTCCTTCGGCAAGTCCACCTCCGACAAGCACAAGGAGAAGCGCGAGTACACCTCCGGCAAGTACAAGTCCAAGGGAGGCTTTGACAAGGAAGCGATGAAGCGCAAGTTCGTGAAGAAGTTCAAGGCAAGAGAGCGCGCCTTCCTCGCCTCCTCCCCTCAGCGACCTCGACCGACAACGAGCATGCTTCCTCCCTCTTCGAGCGACGACGAGTCCGAGAGGAAGGTCGAGGACAAGCCGAACGGACTCCCGCTTCCTCGCCGACTCCACCCACGGAGGCTTCTCGCACCATGGCACTTGGTGACGAGGTGGAGAGCGGCAACGGCGATGCTCCCGACGACGATGACGACGACCCATCTAAGGTATCACCTTCCGTCGATGCTCTTGTCGCCGAGGTTGATGACTTGACCGCCACTTTTTGCTTCGTCAAGATAAGTTGCTTAAGCATGCTGCTAGGGATAGAAAAGAGTACAAGGCTAAGCTAGAAGATGCGCTTAAGGAGCTTGAGCTAGTTAAGAACACTCCCATAGTGTCTGACGAGCCAGAGTGTGAGTTTTGTAGCGTTTACATGGCTGATCTTGCTAGTCTGGCAGTCCAAGTACGCTAAGTTGGTTGATGATTTTGATAGTGTGCATGCTTCACTGTTCTCGTTGAGTGCGTGCAAGTCTTGCTCGGACTTGCAATCTGAGTTGGCAATAAGAATGCCAAACTTGCTTTGTTTGAAAAGGCCAACTCAGATAGCACTAGTGTGGCTAAGTGTGCTCTTTGTGAGGGTTTAGAACTTGAACTTGCAAATTGTAGGCATGACAAGGTGCGTACCGAGGAGGAAAACACATACCTTCGGACCATCTTGAGTTGGGTGTCTTGCGGTGAGCCGCAACTTGGCATGATGGTCAACCAATTCAGGAGGGGAATTGGTGGACCGGGATTAGGCTTTGCTTTAGGTGGGAAGGGTGATGATCTTTATGGCAAAGTTGGTGAGTTTAGTGGTGTGCCTCCGAGTGAAAAACCTTCCACTACTCCCAAGCTACTCAAAATCACTCCACCTAAGCCACTTGTGCCTCCCACCAAAGATGGAGTGTTTGAAGAACCTCCAAGAGCTCCACCCCAGAAACAAGTGTGGATTCCAAAACCGAACCACCTAAGGAACCCACTTGACACACTCCCTTCCATCTCTGAGGAACCCCTTCCCAAAGCCAAGCCACCTCCAAGAGTGAACCATACCCACAAGAAAGTGAGCCAAACACCTAAGAGAGAGGTGTACCATTGTGAGTATTGTCATAGGGATGGTCACTTGGTTGAGTTTTGCTTTTTAGGAGGAAGAGAGATGAGAAGCGTGAGTTTGAGTTGAACAACCGAACATGTACCGCCCTCCCCATGGTGTACATGTACCGCCTGTTCAGAGGCGCACTACTAGGCCTAGAGGTGCAATGCCTCAAGGTGCTAGGCCTCAGGTTGCGAGACCACGTGGTGGTCGTGCACGGCGGGGTTCAGGTCGTGGTCAATATGACTATGAACCTCACGGGGGGTGCTTTTGAGTCCCACAGCTCTAGCGGACCACGTTTTCCCTCTCGTGGTGATCGCTTTCCTCAAATGGGACATGGCATGTTTGGTGTTTTTCCTAACACTTTTTCAGGGCAAATGATGCATCACCGGTATCCTTCTCAGTTTACTAACCCCAGTGGTGTGCCATTTGCTCATCCTATGTCTTTCTATTGATGTAGGATGGAGGCTTGGAGAACACATGGCTCATTGATTCCGGATGTTCGCGCCACATGACCGGAAGTTCTAAATGGTTCTCCAGCCTCGACCCCGTGCATCACAAAGAGTACATCACATTCGGGGATAATAGTAGAGGTAAAGTGGTCTCTCGTGGAACCATTCGGGTTAACGAGAGCTTTGTTCTCAAGGATGTTGCTTTGGTCTCGAACTTGCATTTTAATTTGCTCTCTGTTTCGCAACTCCTTGAGGATGGCTTTGAAGTGCGCTTTTAAACATGGTTTTTCTCGAGTTCTCGATTCTCAGGGAGATCTTGTTTGTCGGATCGTCCCATTTGGCCGTGTCTTTCGAGCTGATTTTTCTCACTCTTTTGGCTCTTCCCGCTGTTTGGTGGCCGGATCCTCTTCTGAGCTTTGGAAGTGGCATAGGAGACTTGGTCATTTGAGCTTTGACCTTCTTTCTAGGTTGAGCTCACTTGACTTAATCCAAGGATTGCCCAAGTTGAAATTTGAGAAGGATCTTGTTTGCCACCCTTGTCGTCATGGAAAGATGGTAGCCGCTTCTCACTCACCACCGTGAATCAAATCATGACCAAGGAACCCGGCGAGCTACTTCACATGGACACAGCTTGGTCCATTTCGGGTTCGGTCGGAAGGTGGGAAGTGGTATGTGCTAGTGATTGTGGATGACTTTTCGAGATACTCTTGGGTGTTTTTCATGGAGAGTAAGGATGAGGCTTTTTCACATGCTCGAGATTTGATTCTTTCGGTTGAGAAATGAGTTCCCTAAAAATGCCATGAGAGCTATTCAGAGTGACAATGGCACGTAGTTCAAGAATACTCATTTTGAAACCTTTTTGCAAGTCTTTGGGTCTTGAGCACCAGCTTTTCCTCACCTTATGTTCCGCAACAGAATGGCATTGTTGAGCGCAAGAATCGGACCCTTGTTGAAATGGCTGGGACGATGCTCGATGAGCATAGGACTCCTAGGAGGTTTTGGGCCGAAGCAATCAACACTGCTTGTCATGTTTCCAATCGCATCTTTCTCCGTGCTTTTTACGAAGAAAACTTCTTATGAGTTGCGATTTGGGAGGTTACCCAAGGTGAGTCATTTCAGTGGTGTTTGGGTGTAAGTGCTTCATCTTGAAACAAGGTAATTTAGACAAGTTTGAGTCCAGGTCTTCCGACGGTATCTTTCTTGGTTATGCTTTGCATTCTAGAGCTTATCGAGTACTTAACCTTGAAACTAACCGTGTTGTGGAGACCGTGAGGTCACATTCGATGAAACTATGCCTTGTACAACCCCCCGTTTGAGCGTGCAGGTGATGAAGAGCTTGGTGAAAGCATTTTTGTGGAGGAGGAGCAGGACGATGCCGATTGGGGTGATCCCGAGCCGACTCCACCGGGCTGCCCCTATCGAGCCTCGCGACGACTACTTCAGCTCACGGTCCTGCCCTCTACTTCCACTTCTTGGGGACCGCTCGAGCAGCCTTTCCCTCGCCTTACGGCCGCACCCGAGGAGGCACCTGGGGCCGTTGAGGGGGGAGGCGACTTCTTCCAGAGAGGCTCCACGACACATTCAGCGCCGCCACCCCGCCGACGATGATCGGTGATATTGACCAAATGAGTCACGCGGTCCAGTCGTATCACATCTCTCACTTTGCTCATTCTGCATTTGTAGCTTCTTTTGAGCCCCGAGATGTTGGACATGCTTTATCTGATCCTGATTGGGTTAATGCCATGCATGAGGAGTTAGAAAACTTTGAGAGAAACCAAGTCTGGGTCTTAGTTCCTCCACCTCCAGAGTGTCATCCCATAGGTACAAAGTGGGTGTTTAAGAACAAGCAGAGTGAAGATGGGGTGGTTGTTAGGAATAAGGCTAGACTTGTTGCTCAAGGGTATTGCCAGAAAGAGGGGATAGACTTTGAGGAAACCTTCGCTCCTGTAGCTCGCTTAGAGGCAATCCGCATTCTGTTAGCATTCGCTGCTGCTAAGGGCTTTAAGTTGTTTCAGATGGATGTCAAGAGCGCTTTTCTGAATGGGTACATTGAGGAGGAAGTGTATGTTAGGCAACCCCCAGGCTTTGAAAATCCCAAGTATCCTAACCATGTCTTCAAGTTGCACAAAGCTTTGTATGGTCTTAAGCAAGCCCCTAGAGCATGGTATGATAGGCTGAAAACCTTTTTGCTTAAGAAGGGGTTTAGGATGGGATCGGTAGATAAGACTTTGTTTCTCCTCAAGCAAGGCAGTGACCTTCTCTTGGTTCAGATATACGTGGATGATATTATCTTTGGTGGCTCTTCTCACGCTTTGAATGCCAAGTTTGCAGAGTTTATGAGCAGGGAGTTTGAGATGAGCTTGATGGGCGAGTTGACTTTCTTCCTCGGCCTTCAAATCAAGCAAACGCGGGATGGGACGTTCGTGCATCAAGGCAAGTACACAAAGGACGTCCTGAAGAAGTTTGATATGGGCGAGGCCAAGCCTCTTTCGACGCCCATGTCGACTACGACGGCCCTCGACGCCGATGAGGATGGAGAAGCAGTCGATCAGAAGGAGTACCGGAGTATGATCGGATCGTTGCTGTACCTGACGGCAACAAGACCCGACATACAGTTTGCTGTATGCCTCTGCGCACGCTTTCAGGCTTCCCCACGCACATCTCACCGTCAAGCGGTGAAGCGCATCATGAGGTACCTCCGGTTTACCCCCGAGTTTGGACTTTGGTATTCTGCTTCTTCCTTCCGCTTCTCTCTTTTGCGGTTATTCGGATGCTGATTTTTGCCGGGCCGCTTAGATAGGAAGTCCACGTCGGGGACTTGTCAGTTTTGGGTTCGCCCCTTGTGTCTTGGTCATCCCGAAGCGCCTAGCGTTGCACAATCCACTACGTAAGTCGAGTATAAAGGCCGCCGCCGCTTGTTGTTCCCAAATGCTTTGGATGATAGCCACCCTACGTGATTTTGGTCTTGAGTTCTCTAGAGTGCCCTTACTATGTGATAGTACTAGTGCCATCAAGTTGTTGCTAAGAACCCAAGATTTCACTCTAAGACCAAGCACATAGATGTTCGCTTTCACTTTTCTCCGTGATCATCAAGAGAAAGGCGACATTGAGTTGCATCACGTAGCCACCCAAGATCGCCTTGCGATCTTTTCACTAAGCCCCTCGATCAAGCGACTTTTTGCTCGCTTGCGAGGAGAATCGGGTGTGTGTTTCCCTTTTTAGAGGAGGAAGCACTTTGTTTGTTGTACACTAGTTTTAGTTTCTTTTGTAGTCTAGGTTTTGATTTGTCTTTGTATGATAGTGCATTTGCATTGCATTTTGTGATATACTTGCATTTTGAGCTTCATGTATATAATGTTTGGAATGAAACTATGCTCTTGTTAGTATGCCTTGTGAGTACTTTATGGTGCTTGTCAGCTTAGGCTCTTATTGATCATCCGATATATGTTGAGTTGAGCATGATTTTCTAATGTGAACTTGATTAAGTTTATCGAAATCTGAAAAATGTTCACCGCTTGAGATGGTACCTAGCATGTGTAGGATGTTGAGATCCCTTTATGCTGTCTTGTATATGCTAGGTTGCTATGTCTCATGCTTTGAGTCATTCACTTGCTTAGACACTTTACTTGTGCTAAAATTTAATAACTAAGCTAAGTGAGATGAAAAGATCGAGATGGGTCCGTATTGTCCCACATCAAGGTATCGAGACCGCTTCCAATTGCACATTTGGATGAACTTGAGCCTTGTAGTGGATGACCGGGGCCATTGCTTTGAGCTCCCGATTGTCTTTTGACATAGGCCCGCTTTTGGTTGAAAAGTTAGGCTTGACAATACAGATAACCTCTCGCACACACATGTTTTGACTAATTCTTGTGCTAAGTTGCAAACTCTGATAAAATTTAATGAAAAACACAAGTCTTAGATTCGTCTTTGACATGATGTGTGACAGCTGTTTGGGGTAGTTCACCTTGTATATCCTTGTTAGCACTAGGTTGATTTCCGCCTTTATGCTTGCTATGTGCTATCTTTGGTGGTGAACCCTCTTTGACATGCTTGAAAAACTGCTCAAAACCGCTTACACTTTATATTTCATATTAGTTGATCGCTTTGAGCATTTGCTAGCACTTGTATATTGTTGCTATACTCATTTGTCTTACCGGCTAGAGCATCTTTTCACTGATTGCTATATACCCGAAGCTTTCGTGATTTGTGCATCTCATTGCATTTTAGGCTTGCTGTGTGCATTATTCAACAAGGGGGAGAAATTTGACACACACAAGCTTTCATGAAACAAGGGGGAGTGATTACACATGTTTGCTGCACTTGACAAGGGGGAGAGTCACTTGTCATGTTTGAAAGGTTGTCTTCTCAGAGGGAGAGACTAGTTCTCAAGGGTTGAAGGGGAGAAGATTATGTGCACTCATGTATGCATTTGCTCAGGGGGAGTTGTTTTGCATTGCTTATTGCTAGATGTGTTGAGCCTTTGCCTCTTTCTCCTCGAGGATCTAGCTTTTTTTCGAGTGCTTCTTGCTTGGCTAGCGGTGTTGAGCCCGCTTTTTTTGCCTTTTTCTTGAGGGCTAGCCATGTTTTGCTTGGTTGCGCCGAGCCGTTGCCCATGTCTTTGGGGACCAAGTTTTGCTTGCTTCAAATGACCTTATTTGGCTTCTTTTGGCTTTTGGTCGTTTGGTGAGTTTTCTTTTTTTTTCTTTTTCTATTTCTTTTCTCACTGGCGGTGTTGGTGTTGAACAATGCACTCATCAAGGGGGAGATTGCGAACACAAGGTTCATACTTGTGGTTCGGGCTTGTGATGATGAGTGATTGATTCAACTACTAGCATCTCTGGGATGGGGTGCTACTGACGGTGGTGAAAGCCACGAGTTCCACATGGACCTTGGCTTGTGTTGTGTGTGTCGAAAGCATGGAGGCGGTGGTCGACGGCGAGGTGAAGGTCAAGGATGGGGGTCACCGAATGGACCTGAGCGGTGAAAGGGCGGACGATCGAGACTTGACCGAGGGACCCGGAATCGCCGGGCGGATCGCGTTGTCGGGCGCTTGGCTCGGCCAGGCGTGCAAGGACATGGGCCGGTTTGTTGGTTTGGGCCTTAAAACCAACGGTGG
>JADLZL010000943.1:0-10628 GCA_015844335.1 Chrysopogon serrulatus
ACATTACGGATAGATCTTTTATAGAATGGTAAAGATCTCTAAGATCTTCATCTGAGATCATATGTGCTGTCTGAATGTGGGTGCTTTGCCAATGACCATTGGCTCTTTGCTCTGCGATAGCATTATTCAGAGATTCCAGTTTCGATCGGTTTCTTGCTCCATCATTTTGCATTTTTTTGCTTCTTATTTTCTTTGATGACAACAGTCCCTCTGCTATTTGCAATCAGTTACGGTCTTATTAATAACAACGTTTCAATGCCATCACATGATGAAAGAATTCTCCACTGGCAAAACATCTCCGAATCTATAGAAGAATACACCCAAAACATCCGCGGCACGAGCACACGACATGCTTTTGTGTCGACATGGATAGAATTCACCAGCAGAACCATGTTTCCGAATTGAAGAAACTGTCACATTTTGTGAATTCCAAAAGAGAACAAGCTGCAGCAAAAGCGCAGAATAAATGTAGGGCAAGAGTTTGACAAGATGCTTAGCTGTGTTGAAGGACATGTTGATTTGTCAGATGATATAAAGATCCAAGCTTCTGAGGTTTTTATAGATGCTCTGAACCGAGAGATATTTCTAGACTACGAAACAAGATTTCGTGCTTTGTGGTTGACTAAAGAAGTGAACAAGCTTGGTACTCTATCAAATGCAAGTAAGTTTGCTTATTAGCTTCCTTGATCACTTCTCTACAGCATTGATAGTACCTTATCAGCTTCATAGGTTGACTAAAGAAGTGAACAAGCTTGGTACTTTATCAAATGCAAGTAAGTTTGCTTATTAGCTTCCTTGATCACTTCTCTACAGCATTGATAGTACCTTATCAGCTTCTTTTTATGATGACTACTTCCTTTGTGAGAAAAGATACCTACAGTATTATGATATGTTCCTTCTCTAAAGTATTATGACCTGTTCCTTCTCTTTAACAATTGAATGTTCAGTAAAAATCAACTACAGTAGCCGGTGAGGTTAACAGACAGATTTGTGCTTGTTATCAATATTAATGCTATCTGAAATCAATAATTTCTCATGCTACTCTGAAATGATCAATATCTAGTAAACTAGGACCTCTTGTTTCTAGAGTACTATTTCCTCCATCCCAACTCATGCCGCCAACAATTAAACACATGGTGTCACACGCCTGATTTTCACCCGTATTTGAGTGCATGCATATGCCTGTGTCACTGGTACCATGGATGGCATTATACTATACGCGACGCAGTGGCGGAGCTAGGATGAAAATTTAGGTGGGGCAAACTAAGAACATATTTTTTTAATGACATCATACTAATTGCACATTATATAATATACGGTAAATTTAAAGATTAATTGAAAATGCTACTTTTCATTAGAAGATAGGAGTCAACAACATCATAATATAATCTATCAACCCAACAAACACCAACACCAACTAAACTAGTCTAAAATCCAACTATCTAAGAGCTAAAAAGACCTGTAAGTTTGGAGAACAAACGAGTTATATGTGTTTATGATATTAAAACAGCACACACCAACAAAGAAACATACCACTGGGCACTGGACTTGGGAAGTCAACAGCACGCAGCTGGAAGGCAGGCACCAGGCAGCCAGCAAGGGGCGCCAGCGGCCGGCAGCTTGCAGCAGGCCCTGCACCTGCGTTGAGCGCGTGAGCGTCAATCGACAGCAAATCCAGGCAGCCAACAGGTGCCGGTGGCCGGCAGCTGGCACCACGACAAGTGCTCCGGCGATCGGGCGTCGAGCGGCGCGTGGTGGCGCTGGTGTTGCCGTGTCGGCGTCGACGGATTGGGGATCGAGACTCAAGAGTCCAGAGCTAGGGCCGGCGGCTGGTGATTCTTGATGCGGTGGATTCTAGCTTTACTTTTGTTGGGCTGATGAAGTGACACGGGCACTCTCCTATTGGGCCTTTGGCCATAATGCTTGCGTCTCTCTCATCCCTCTCCCAAAATCGTGTTCCAGAAGACATGCCGCCGGCCGGACGCCTCTCCCAACAACGATACTCGCTCGACGCTTGGCCTGAGAAGAGGGAAGAAGGAAAGGGTAGTAGGGGCTTGCCGCCGGTGGTAGGTGGGCCAGCTGCCCCACCCTGCCGTATGGGTAGCTCCGCCTATGACGCGACATACACTGGCCGGCCAATAGTACATGTTGCTTGTTGCCTGAAATAAAAACCGTGCATCTAAACATCACTTTAGACTTTGTTTGGTTGCACACAAATACACTTTAATTCATACAGTTTGGAAGTAACTGAGGTGTATTTTAGTTCAAATTCTAATCCCTCCTAAACCATATGGATTGGGGTTTGTGTACAGTCAAATAAAGCATTACAAGTGTATAATTATGGTATGGATTTCTTGTGCACAATAAATTACAGGTGGAATCATCTTTTTTTTTTTTGTTTGAGAAAAACAGGTGTGATCATCTTGCAAGTGTACAGTATGTTTTTTTTTTCCAAACATTCAAACAGAGCCGAGGAAATTCCAACCCCAAACCACCTCGGCCCACGGCCCAAAAAGGATCTCAAGGTGGAAGAAACAAAACGCAAGGCGGCGTCCGCTGCTCCTCCACTTCGCGTTCCGTGTTCCAACTCCGGTGACTCCACCAGCAACCCAGCAACCCGTGCAGCGATCCCACTCCGACCACCGCCATGTCGAGGCGCGGTGACTGGGTCTACGAGAACAACGGCGGGTAGGCTCCCTGCCGCCTTGCCACCTCGCCTGCTAGCTGTATCCTAAGTGTTCTCTAACGAGGGTCTGTTTTGTCCTGCAGGACCTGCGTGGCCATCGCCGGCGCCGATTACTGTGTCGTCGCGGCCGACACCCGCCTCTCTGTCGGATACAGCATCCTCACGCGCGACCACTCGAAGATCTGCGACCTGTGAGTCCCTGAACCCAATCGCGTGCTTCGATCTGTCCGTCTCGGCTTTAGGGTTTGTGGATTGGGATACACGAGTGGGATTTGGTGTGGCGTGGGCTCAAATCGGTGGTAAGGTTGGATTCGTAGCAGGATTTGGTGCTGCCGTTGGTGGATTTAGCTAGGGTTTGGTGTTGGAGGATTGGGTCCGAAATTATGGGGAAATACCTTACATTTTGTAATTCTTTTCCCGTTTGTCTGGTAGTTTTTTCGTTAATGCCTAGTTAATTCAGTGTGGTGAACGGTAATGTTTGACTGGCTTGCTACTGTGGTATGATCTTTAGTCCATCAATTTGCTTATCTTAATAATGCTGAGCACACTGTGTTACATGTGGTTCATTCTTCCTAGTCCGAGCTTTATGTCTTGTGTTTGCTCTTTCATTCAGATGACTAGATCATCATTGAACAGTATGTTGGATGCTGCTTTCTGCATAAGAAGGGTAGCATTCCGTGCTAAACAAACCTCTGGTTTTAGCAGATGATAACATATCATTGTAGGGAAGGGAGATGTAAGATTGACATTTAGGTTTGCTTTGGTTGAATTGCTTGGATTTTACTGTTTTGTCTACTCAAGAAAGATTTACAATGAGAATAGCTTCCAATCGTGCGGCTTGCTGGTGCTGTTCCCAGACAGTGAAGTTGTTTAGGGTTCTAGAAGTAATGGAGCCCTCTATACATTCTAGGAGATTTGTTTTATCATTGCTGTTGTGGCTGTTAAGTATATAGAATCCTCATGAGCCCACACAACATATGGCATTGATATACTTAATTGTGGTAATGAAATTCGGGAGTGCCCTGTTGTGGAAAAAATTGATCCACAGTGAGGCTTGCTGTCACCTCTTAAACAGTACAGTTCTTTTCATCTTATTGGGTTATCTTAACTGTCTTTTTTTTTTTAACATTTGTTTGTAACATGCCAGACAATCTCGGGATAGTTCAGTTGTCCTATTTGCATATAATTTGTTTTTGGCAGGCTTTGGTCCAGAGTTGTGCTTTTGTTGTGCCACACTTATTTTGTCAGTGTTGTTAGATAATGTTATACTGTGCACCTACATACTGGTTTGTATCGCTACTGGTATACATATGGCTTACTAACGATCGATCCAAAGATGGTTGGGATCTTTTTTGCGTGCTCAGTTTTAGAGCCTGTTCTTCTAAAACTGTGATGTGAAAGAGCGTCTGATGGATATTGTTCATTATAACCCAATACTTTTCAATTTAAAGGTTTTTGCTCTGCAAACTTTGTTTGTCATTTGCTTGAATGCCCATAGATGCACAGCAAAAACTTTAATGAAAGTCAGTGGTGCATATAGTATAACTCAATTCTGTTTTGTTCACCATCATCGCCACTATTGCGTGGAGGTTGCTAAGCTTTCTTTGACTATTATGTACTTTATGAGAAAGATGGTTATCAGCTACTCCCTCCATTCCAAATTGTATCATTTTGGCTTTTCTAGGTACATAGCTTTTGCTACGCACCTAGATATACATTCTGTTTAGATACATAGTAAAAGCTATGTATCTAGGAAAACCAGAAGGACGTGCAATTTGGAACGGAAGGAGTACCATTTTTGACCTTTTGTCAGTGTTTGCAAAAAAACATCATTAGACACTTGCCTAGTCACTCTTAAGCATGAAGCAGAGCCCTTTCTCACTGTATAGGCCATATGTGTACTACAATTAATGTGTGGCGGACCGATGAGCCTATGGATGGTGAAGAAAACAAGAGAAGGGATGAGGTTAGGAGTTAGGACCCCCAAATGGTTTGTTGGGGTGGTTTGGGGGGCGGGGGGGCGTTGGTTCCATCTATGCTTACCTCATGGCGTCTATTCTCCTGACATGCAGCTAGTGGGTTACAGCAACATAGATGCTTACAGGCATTTAATCTATGCTTAGGTGCCTAGTGCCATTTGTATCCTGGATTCCAGTATTATATATTTTTTAGGTTGTGATTTCCCTTCTGAGTGCCCAAGAATAAAGAGTCTCTGTTTATGTTTGTAGGGCTGACAAATGTGTACTAGCATCTTCTGGCTTTCAAGGTGATATTAAGGCTCTGCACAAGAACCTAGCTGCCAGAGAATTGGTAAATTTACAACTAAAACTCCTATCGGTGTTGAAATTGTTCTATTTGTTCCATCTATCATTCTTTTTTTTGTTGATATCAAGCAGTTCTCTTATATCGAGCGCCATAAGCACCAGCACTGATGTGATATTGTCTTCCATTTTTTTTATATAGCTATACCAACACCAGCATAATAAAAGGATGAGCTGCCCTGCCATGGCACAGCTCCTCTCCAATACCCTGTACTACAAGCGCTTCTTCCCATACTATGCCTTCAATGTGCTCGGTGGGCTTGACAGCGAGGGTAAGATTTGTTGCTTTACTTTCTCACATTTCTTGTTTGAACACTCAAATAAACATGCTGTGTACTTGCACAGGGAAAGGATGTGTTTTCACCTATGATGCAGTAGGTTCCTATGAGAGAACTGGTTACAGTGCTCAGGGAACGGGATCTACTTTGATCATGCCAGTCCTGGACAATCAACTAAAATCACCAAGTCCTCTATTACTCCCTGCCAGGGTAAGCCCTGCGCATTTGTATCTTCTGTGTATTTCTTGCAGCGGTTCTGTTCAATGAACACCTATTGGATCACATATATATGTGAATGGTAACTTGAAATAACGATAACAGCAGGTAGCCTAAGAATATTTTCAATGTGTGCAGGATGCTGTGACACCATTGTCGGAGTCAGAGGCCATCGATCTAGTTAAGGATGTGTTCGCATCTGCAACTGAGAGAGACATCTACACTGTAAGCTGCATTTGCTCATTGCCAAAATTGCACGCCTGTTTCTCTTCTATATATATCCACTATGCTGATCCACAAACATGCAAAATATGCAGGGAGACAAATTGGAAATTGTAGTCATTAACAAAGTCGGGACTAAGCGCGAGTACATCGACCTGAGGAAGGACTAAGCCAACGCTTAAGTTGTGCTGCAGCTGCTACATTTGCTTCGAACTTGAAACACTTGTGTTTACTTGCATATGTACTGTACCAGGATTCAGTGAGCTTGTTTATGTGTTAACAAATTTCTTGGATACTGAAGCGGTATTTATTGGCGGAAAGGCTATATTTTGTTGGGTGCTCGAGCTTGATACGAAATGTCTAAAGCCTCTTTAGATCTCTTAATTAATACTCCGATTCAAATTGCTTTGTGTCTTTAAAGTCAAGCCTTTTAACTTGATATACTGTACTCCCTCGGTCCCTCCATTTCAAAGATGCTTTTGGTTTTTTGAAACAATTGCTTCCATTGTGCATCGAGACATACATATTGCATATCTAAATGCATAACTAAAGTTATATCTAGAAAAGTCAACGTCTTACAATAATACTCTAGTAGATATATGCCCATGCAATTTGGAATATTGTACTCTGCGTTGCCTGGCGTTTTTGCCACGCCTATAGCGAGTTAGCGACTCAAGGACTCAAGTGGATTGTGATTAGACGAGCATATTAAGAAATTTATAAATCTAATTATCTAGAAAATGTAACTCATTTTATAATCTTTTTTATCACTAATATCGTGTAGATGTAGTTTATAGAAACATAAAAAAGTGTTTTTTAATTATTTTGTGATTTACCTAAAAATATGAAAGGAAATTGACAAGATTAAAGTAGAATGAAAATGAAATATAAATTACTTGGTAACCAAACCAACAACTAGTCAGCACAAAGACCAATTGCAAGACATAAAGAACAATTACCTGGTAAATTTAACACAAAGAAAGATTGTAATATGAATTTTATACTATACTAAAATCTTCAATGGCCAATGGTTTTTCATACCATACGTACTCGGTACTCAGGCATGCATAACAAATTCAGTACATGGGAGGTCACATCCAATTGTAGAGAGATTCAGAATTAAAAGAGCCAGCAAAACAGCTCTGTGGCTAGCTGCTACATTTCGCGTGGGCCCAGCAAAACATACCGGGTGTTTTTGCCAGAAAAAAATTCTACTTTTTCCTCCTTCAACTTTTCGCGAAAGTCTACTTTTCCTCTCAACGAATTCTAAAACCGGACAAACAACCTCTCTCAACTTTTCAAACCATACGCTTTTTACCTCCCTGGAATGGTTTTGATGGTAGTTTTGCTACAGTAACAGTGGTTTTGTCTTTTTCTTTTTTATTTATTTCGGATAAATTTTTGAAAAATCATAAAAAATTATAAAATGAAAAATCTAATTTTGTTGGACTCTACATGAGTAGATATACATAGTGAATATATAATATGGTGCAGCTTTAGTACAAAGTTTTTTGCTAGTCTTTTTCTTTTTTTTTATTTATTTTGGTTGAACCTTTGAAAAAAATCATAGTAAAGCACATAAAAATCATAAAATATAAAATCTAATTTTTAGACTCCACATGAGTTGATCTACAAATGAACATATAATATGATATATTTTAGTAAAAAATTATTGCTGTAACTTTCGATCTATACTTTTCTATAATTAATTAAAATAATTCATAACTGTAGCTTCTATAATTATTTTGTTGAACCAAAGCATACCATATTATATATTCACTTTGTAGACCTACTCATCATGGAGTCCAAGAAATTGAATTTTCTATTTTATGATTTTTCAATGATTTACTATGCTTTTTTAAATATTCAGCCATAAATAAAAAAGAAAAATACTTAGCAAAAACTTTGTATTAAAACATGCCATATTATATATTCACTGCATAGATCTACTCATGTGGAGTCTAATAAAATTAGATTTTCTATTTTATAATTTTTTAATAACCACTCTAGAAAGATAAAGTGCATGGTTTAAAAGGCTGAGAAAGATTGTTTGTCCGATTTTAGAATTCAGCGAGAAAAAGTAAATTTTTACGAAAGTTAAGGGACGCAAAATAGATTTTTTCCTTTTGCCCAGGCCCAACAACGGCTCGGCCCGGTAAAGCGTTTGAGGGCCACCTCACCTACTCCTTCCTCTCGACTCCTCCCCTCCCCTCCTCCGCTTTCAGCTCTTGACTCTTGAGGGCCACCGGTCACCTCACCAACTCCCCTACAAGCCGCCGGGCAGGCGCCGACCGACCCGAACTGCCGAACACCGTCTTCAAATAGTGTTCGCTGCCCGCCTGCTCGTCTACCACCAATCCGGGGAGGAAGCAACCCAGCGGGAAGCCGACATGGCGGCGGCGAAGATAGCGCCGTCGATGCTCTCGTCGGACTTTGCCAACCTCGCCTCGGAGGCTGAGCGCATGGTCCGCCTAGGCGCCGACTGGCTACATATGGACATCATGGTACGATCCCCTCCCCACCTCCGGCCAATTCCGTCTCATCCATCGCTGGCGCAGGCGCAGGCGCAGCTAACACGAATTCTTTAGCGCCTCTGATCCGAGCGATAGTATTTCTGGGCAGGGTTGAGTACGCTGTAATCGTGTCCTATGTCGTGCGTGGGCAGGATTGAGCTACCGTTGACTAACTTGCGGTTGGATCTTTTTTCCTCGAGCGCAGAGCTGGCGCATCGTTAAATTTGAAGAAGAGCTTGCAGTTGGATCAGTTACTATGCAAATTAGGTTCTATGCGATACTGTGGCATTTAGAGTGATCAATTCTCGATTCTGTAGGATTTGTTCAGAATTGGGCTTTTGTCTTGTTGGCCCCATGGTGTATTACGTCCCTATATGGATGTGTTCGTGGAAAAAGTTAGCTGAATATTGACTTTTAGATTGAAAATCCATGCTTGCCTTAGTATCGATTTCCTCCTAATGCAGTAATGCTGTACTCAAATGTACAGATTTGCAACTGCAAACTGCTACCTGTCGTTTGTTTGCTTATGTATTCGTTTCTGCTACATTCTGCTGCCTCCATTGACTGGCTTTGTTTCTGTTCACGTCTGTATGACTGATGATATAAATATTCAGAATTGAAAGCTTATCCTATGCTAACTTCTGTTCTTGTTACTCATATTTTCTTGTAGGATGGGTGAGTTGGTCTCTAATTCTCAATGCGGATATGTTACTTCTGTTGTGGTTTGCTACTGAAGTGTCTGGTGGCGATAACTCTCAAGTATCATTCGCCTTCTAAGCTGCTAGCATGATTCTAAGGTCGCTTACCCCAGCTTACAGGAAGTAACTTATATAATGAATACATGCCTGAAAGTAAAGTTTCATAACCAGATTGTCACTGTCCTTAAACTCATTCAGACCCTTGTTCAGTTTTCACCTCTTCCTGTCTGCTTTAGGCGTCTTACCTATCAGAATATTCAATACATACAGCAGAATTTTGTGAAATTTCTCTGCAATTAAATGGAGATCTGCACATAAAAAGGGCATGGAAACAATAACACGGAATGTCTATGGACGAAACTGAAACTTTTGATTTTGTTTTTTAGCATAGTTTTTTGAATGAAACCCCATCATTGATAAAAGCATAAGGGGTTTGCATGTTGCAAAAAATGAAAAAAGAAAGTACCAGTATGCTTTACTCAGATATTTTGGGAACTTTCTTGATGTACTTTGAGAAAGAAAGTATCAGCATGAAGTGTCCAACTGCCAATCAATATGCTGTTCACTTGATCACTTCTATTTGTTGGATTTGGATCAAAGATCCAACATTCCTTGAGCATAAATAGAGAAAATGAACACTTCTTTTTCAAGATAATGTAAGATAGTCACAACCATAGTCCATTATATGAAAGATATACCAGAGCAATTTATCTCCAGCTCTGAGATCCATGCAGGATTTGGAGTTTGTAGGATAAAATAAAGTGTTGTAAACACATGTGTTCAGTCCAAAATAATGTCAAAATTGCGTAACTAGATAATGGCAATGTGGCCACAGCTTGGGCCCCAAGAATCTCTAGAGCTAGGAGTGAGGAGCCCCAAACATTCTTGGATCTAGAGCTGTGCCAAATATGGTCTAATTACAAACAAGTGCCAATTTTTTCACTGCCATTACTTTCTTTACCAGGGATCAGTTGTGTTTGTGTTTGTGTGTGTTTTTTTAACCTTCAAGTATCATCTCAATGTTAAGCTATTTTGATGTCTGAAAAGGATTGATCATCCTTATAAGTTATGAACTTTGAAGGACAAACCTCCAATTTTATTTGAAAGAAATGACGATAATCACTTCTGAAAATAAGCTATCCTTAAGTATTTTATTTCAACGTTTCTGTCTGTTTGCAAATGCAGGCACTTTGTTCCTAATCTGACTATTGGGGCTCCAGTGATCCAGAGCTTGAGGAAACATACCAAGTATGGTTTGGATCCTTTGCTTATATGGATGACTTCTTATTCTGCATAGTCCCAGTGGTTCTAACTGTTGGTTTTTAGAGCATATTTGGACTGCCATCTTATGGTCACAAACCCTTTAGATTACGTAGAACCATTTGGAAAAGCTGGTGCTTCTGGATTCACATTCCATATAGAAGTTGCTAGAGGTAAACACACATCCGTTAAATGGCCTAGTATTTTCAGTTCTCTTCCTCCTCTTATGTAAAAACTTGATGCAGACAACTGGCAAGATCTCATCCAAAGCATTAAATCAAAGGGTATGCGGCCTGGTGTATCATTGAGGCCAGGTACTCCAGTGGAGGAAGTTTTTCCCCTGGTAACTTCAAGCACTCGCTACACCTTGTGAACTTATCATGTTATACACAGACAAGAAACCTTTCATACTAGGTCTGAGTAATGGTGTTTTA
>JADLZL010000944.1:0-62798 GCA_015844335.1 Chrysopogon serrulatus
TTCCTTCCTTCCTTCCGTGCAGTCGCATGACTCCGGCAATCACGCAATGCAAATGCGTCCGTCTGTCCTTTCTTTCCCATGCGATGAGTTGAGGACGCCACCAATCCAGCAGACGCTCACGCTAGAGGTGAGGGGCGGAGGCACAGCCAGACCACACGCTGCTTCACGTCGCCCGCTGCACTGCTCGCCGTGACCGCCGGGCTGCTGCCAGGCGTGCGCAGCCGGTGCGCACTGGCTGCAGTGCCGTGCCCTACAGCTGTGCTTCTCCGTCACCGTTGACAGGCTGCCGGCCTTGGCGGCGGCGGCGCATGTCGAGGCCAGGCCGCAGGTGTCGAACGCGGCTCGTCGTGGCGCTCAAGCGGCAGCAGGCGCAGCAGCTAGCGTATCTCAATCCACGATGGAGAGGAATTGGAGCAGCGGCATTGACTCGATCTGAGGTGGCTTTTCACTTAACGAGACCTTAATCAGACCTCCCTCCACTAGGTACTATTCTCATCTATTTGCAATATTGAATATTGTTATTATTTCTTACTTCTAGCAAAAGCGCTTAGGTACTGTTGATGGATACGCCAAGTCCAACCGGTGATCGGGTACCTTTAGGAGAGCTTACAAATACAACACATGAAGGTATATAAGATTTGACAACATCTCCTTATATTCTATGTGCACGTGTTTGTAACTAACCAAAATGTTTTGATGGGAATAAAACCCTTCCGGGGTTGGTGCCACTAGATCGGGTCGTAATGAGCAGAAGATGCAGAGGGATAGACAAGCAACAATGAATGATGAAACAGATGAGAATACTAACTGGCTCCATAGGCAATCAACCTCAATAATGACACACAACAATTAGCAGGTTGATTGTGTTGCTAATCAAATAAGTAATTATTATTGGTGCCAAAAGCAATTATTTTGGTGACATATTTTGCTCATTGTATGATTAAATTTGTATTGTATGGTTACATATTTGTAGATAATCTACTACCCTTAAGCAGCGTTGGAGGAACCGGTGATGTGGATGTCATTGACATTGAGGAAGATATCATTACTGTTCATAAAACTGGTACACTTTTAATTTCCTTAGCCACGTATCTTGCTGATGTAGATGACACTGACACTGAGAAAGTGACGTTCCATGATATAAACGTGCTGAAATTGTATTAGGTCCCATCAACAAGCTTATCACATGTCCAAAAGAGCGTAAGCGTGAACGTGAAAAGGCACGAATTGCTGCAATGTCTTCTGAACAAAGGGTTAGACTGAATAAAAGACGGTGTGAACTATATGCAATAAAAAAGGCAACAACTAATTCTGAAAATATGCTACAAATGACTCCAATGGAGATTGACCGGTCAACAGGTATGCTCATAATATGGATTTCTTTACATTAAAAAAGAATGATAGGTTGTAACATACTTACTACGTTAATTAATTTTTAGATAGTGTCGTCCCTTCGGGCATTGGAGTTCCTGGTGATATTGATGACAGCTTAACGGAGATAGATGTCAACACTATTCATGAGACGGGTACACCTATCTAGATTCATGGCTTTGTTTTTAATCTCATCATGAAAAAATTTAGAACACCATAGTAGCAGCTAGCATTATTGTGGTAATTTTATTTTTATACCACTTGTATTATTGGGTGACCATTGATTACATGTTGAGACCATGCTTTTTTATTATAATATAGGTGTTGTAAATATATCCAGTTCCATCGACAATAGTGTCACGTGTCCAAAAGAGCGTAGACGTCAGCTAGATAGAGCACGAAGGGCTGCAACGTCTCCTGAACAAAGAGCGCTAATAAACAAGAGGCGGCGTGAGTCGTATGCTGCAAAAAATGCAGCAAAAGGTACCGCAACAAAACTACAAATGACTCCACAAGAGAAGGTGGTAAAACAAAGAGAGTGGGTCCGTAACTACAAAAGAAAGGAGAGAGAACACCGAACCAACAATTTGCATCCTGACTCACTAGCCATGGAGAGCCCTCATTTTAGCCCTCAACCTATTTTCCCTTCTCCCCAAAACCCCTAAACCGGCATCACACGATATGGAAATACCGAATTGAGGGGAACGCCTGTTTACATCGCACCAACTGTGGTTCAAACTCCAGAAGCGTGTAGCGTTGAATTGGCTGGGGTACAGACTATACATAGGCATCGAGTGGCCAATGGAGAGAGGAGTTCCCTTCTATCCCGTCGCAATCAGGCATTCGAAGCAAACATTGGAAGAAGTGCTAGAGGGAATACGGATGGAAGGCGCAATGATGCAAATGATGCAGCTCAGTCCAGTGTTGTTTATGATGGTAATTAGCCTTGATCACTATATATTGTCAGCATTTTCACATTCACTCAACTATTCTAAAAACTCATGCCTATTATTACTTTAGATGGAGCCACCCAGAAAAATCCAGTAGTGCCACCACCTAATAATTGCAGAGGCACGCAGACACAACCATCTATCATTGGTTGTACCTCTTCGATGCCCTCTAACGGTCAGCAGGCTCATACATGGGACTCGATGGTTGAGGATGGTATTTTTTTATTAAATTTATCCTATTTTTATTTCTTGTATGCCATTTTGTTTCTCTCAACATATATGTCCTTGTGTTGCATAGATGGTGATGAGGACGTCATATTTGAGGAGGGTGAGGAAGAGGATGAGGCATACTTTTTCGCCGGGCAAGGTACATAGTGTAATAGTTAAAACATAATTTCACAAACTTTCTTATAAACCATGACATATCAACCTTTTGCTAGAAGATGACGAGGAGGAAATCGATGTCGAGCTCGATGTCAACATGGGTGACCAGGATAACAATGAGCCTGATGCCCCAGATCCGTACGACGGGGTTTACGCTAATGTACCTTCAGAGTCACATGTGCTATCATCGGTGCCGAACTGTGAGCACTGCAACGCAAAGAAATTCGAGGGTGAACCGCCTGGATTCTGTTGCCGGGGTGGAAAGATTCATCTTTCAGAACCTGATACACCACCAGAACTCATGAGGTTGTGGTCGAGCTCGGACGCTGATGCTAGGCACTTTCGTGCAAACATCAGATACTTCAACGGCCACTTCTCTTTCACTTCTTTGTACTGCCATCTAGGTCGTATGACCACTAACATGCGAAACTGTGGTATCTACACATTTCGTGCCCATGGCCAGATTTACCATAACATACGATCATTTGGTAAAGAGGATGGTGTTGAAAAGAGACACCTTGAGCTTTATTTTTATGATGACGATCCCTCCCTCGAGCATCGTATGAGCAAGTGTCGTGCACAATGCGCCTTAAAAAGATAGAGAAGTTATAGAGCAATTGGTAAACATCTTTAAAGGGAATCCCTACTCTCAGCAGCTAAGGAGTATGGGACATGTTGAGAACCTCGAGGATTTCCGGGTCGAGTTGAACCTTGACCAACGGCTCGACCAGAGAACATATAACGCGCCACTGGCATCAGAGGTGGCCACCGTCTGGGTCGAGGGGAGTGAGCGTCTAGGCCAGTTTGAGCATAGTGTGCTCCTTCAGGGGAAGGATCGATCTATACATGGCATTCGCTCATATAATGCATGCTACGACCCACTATCATACCCACTATTTGCCCCGAAGGGCGAGCTTGGGTGGCACAATGAGATTCCTAAAGTGGGTGTGACTAAGGCTCAAGTTGATCGAGCTCGAGAAATTCGCAAAAAGCGTGCTGAGAATGGTGGCAATGATGATGGAGGTAACTTGATCTATTTTCAATAATAATACAATATAAACTCTTTCCTGTCTGTACTTATGATACTAATTCAACTAATATCACCATGCAGAGCCCCTTGGGAATATGTGCATCTCTGTGCGCGACTACTACTGCTACAAGTTCCAGATGCGGCCAGGGATATTTAATCCAATTCTCTTTGGCAAGCGTCTTTTCCAGCAGTTTGCCGTCGACACCTACATCAAGATTGAGAGCTCACGTTTAGACTACATCAGGAACAATCAGGATACGTTGAGAGCTGACTTATACCAAGGCCTGATGGATAGTTTGCATTCGGGTGAAGGATCTGCTGAGAATATCGGAAGACGTACTGTGTTGTCTTCATCATTCATTGGAGGGCCTCGTGATATGAGGCGCCGATACATGGATGCAATGGCTCTCGTGAGAAAGTACGGTAAACCTGATGTCTTCCTCACAATGACGTGCAACCCTAACTGGGATGAGATCAAGAATGAGCTTTATCCAGGCCAGGCACCACAGGACCGTCCAGATCTCGTCACACGGGTCTTCAGAGCAAAATTAGAGGCGATGAGGACAATGTTGATGGAGAAAGACATATTTGGTAAGGTGAAGGCCTATGTATATGTGATGGAGTTTTAGAAGAGGGGCTTGCCGCATGCACACTTCTTGCTAATAATGGAACGGAAGTATAAGCTCACATGTCCAGAGCAATATGACAGGATTATTAGTGCAGAGCTGCCAAACAAGAAGTACCCTGAGCTCTACAAGATGGTCGCGAAGCATATGATGCATGGTCCCTGCGGGCATCTTAATCCATCTTGTCCGTGCACGGCTGGTCGTGGTTCATGCAAGAACCGTTACCCACGCTCTTTCTGTGATTCAACATCACAGGGAAAGGATTCATACCCCATCTACCGGCGACGCAATGATGGATGCATGGAAAAAAATTCGAGGCCATTACCTCGACAATCAATGGGTCGTGCCTTACAACCCTTTCTTGCTACGTACCTTCAATTGCCATATAAATGTTGAGGCCTGCGGTAGCATTAAGTCAGTAAAGTATCTATTCAAGTACATATACAAGGGACATGATAGGGCCTCCGTGGTGATGAGGGAGTCTGATAAAGCAGATAAGGAAGGGAATATTGATGAGATCAAGCAGTATAGAGATGCTCGGTGGGTGACACCTCCGAAGTTGTTGTGGAGGATTTATGGCTTTGATTTGAGCAGAACCATCCACCAAGTATAGCAGCTACAACTTCATCTCCCCAACATGCACATGGTGTCATTTCATAAGCGGGATAAGGTTGAACGGATCGTTAAAAAGCCAGGTGTAGAGGAGTCAATGCTGACAGCCTACTTTGATGCAAATAGGGTGTATCCAGAAGCCCGTGAAATCTTATATCGGGACTTCCCAGAGCATTTTACCTGGCAGTCTAATGGTAAATTTTGGCAAAAAAGAAAAAACTCTATTTTTTAAGTTGGCAGAGTCATCTCGGCTCATCCTGCTGAGGGAGAACGCTACTTTCTTCGTGTTCTCTTAAACAATGTTGCTGGTGCTACCTCATATGAGGAACTGAGGACTGTTGATGGTGTGCTCCTACCTTCATTCCGTGAAACTGCAGAAAGGAGGGGTCTAATTGAAGAAGACAATACACTAGATGAATGTCTGACCGAAGCTACTTTCTTTCAGATGCCTTCTTCTCTACGCCGGCTATTTGCAACAATATTGGTATTCTGCGAGCCACATGATGTGATGGGGCTATGGAAAAAACACTATGATGCAATGTCAGAGGACTACAGTCGCAATAGTCCATCCCCGGATCGGTGCAACAGATGGTTTTGATAGACATTCGAAACATCTTTGCAGATCTATGGGGAAGGACATAAGGTCATTTCCTCTTCCGGATATTGATGACACATATGATAGTAGCAGTCATATTCCTTGTGAGATATTTGAGGAAGCTAGCATTGAACAGAATCCTGAAGATGTGCTACTGTGTGACTCACTCAACGCCGAGCAAAGGTCTGCCTATGATGAGATCATGGCTGCTGTCTCCAAACAAACAAGGTGGGCTCTTCTTTGTGGATGGACGGAGGGACAGGGGAAAGACCTTTTGTATAGAGCACTTCTCGCAAAAACTACGTAGCCAAGATAAGATTGCCGTGGCTACTGACTACATCCGAGTCGCAGCGTCCATAATGCCAGGTGGGAGGACGGCCCACTCGCGTTTCAAGATACCTCTTACTCTTCAAGAGGGCGGTTGTTGTAGCTTCACGAAACAGAGTGGTACTGCCAAGCTGCTACAACAATCAGCTCTTATAATTTGGGACGAGGCATCTATGACAAAGAGGCAAAATGTGGAAGCACTAGACAACAGTCTACGAGATATAACAGGCCGGTCAAACCTGCCTTTTGGTGGCAAGACAGTTGTCCTTGGTGGTGATTTTAGACAAGTCCTCCCTGTTGTGCGTAAAGGATCTAGGGCCCAAGTAGTCGATGCTTCTCTCCGAAGGTCGTATCTTTGGGAATCCATGCGCCAGCTAAAGCTTGTCCGCAACATGAGGGCTCGTGAGTGACCCATGGTTTGCAGATTACCATTGCGCATTGGTCGTGGAACGGAAGAGGTTAATGAAGATGGTGATGTACGCATTCCAGACGAGATATGTGTCCCATACTCTGGTGATGCCGAGAAAGATCTTCATACATTGATAGAAACCATCTTTCTAGATCTAAATGCAAACATGGCGGACAAAGACTACATTACCACCAGAGCTATTTTGTCTACACGTAACGATTGGGTGGACATGATCAATATGAAGATGATTGATATGTTCCAGGGCGGTGAGACTGTGTATCCACAGTTTTGACTCGCAGTAGATGATCCACATAACTACTATCCATCGGAGTTCCTTAACACTTTGACTCCCAACGGACTGCCTCCACACGTCTTAAAGCTAAAGCTCGGGTGTCCTATCATATTACTTAGGAATATTGACCCTGCCAATGGTCTATGCAACGGTACAAGGCTGGTGGTGCGGGGTTTCGTGAGAAATACAATTAACGCAGAAATTGTGGTGGGGCAGCATCTTTGGGAAGCGGGTATTTCTTCCTCGAATACCATTATGCCCATCTGATGATGAGATGTTCCCGTTCCAGTTTAAGAGGAAGCAGTTTCCTATCGACCGAAGCTTTGCCATGACGGTCAACAAGTCACGGGGGCCAAACCATCCCGAACGTGGGTGTGTACTTGCCCGCACCGGTGTTCTCTCATGGACGGTTGTGCGTTGCGATGTCTAGAGCCATGTCAAGAACCAAGATTAAGATCCTTGCCCTGCCCCCTGATGTGGAATCACAGGAGGAGGAGGCCAAAAAGATACAGAGGAAAAACGCTAAAAAGAATGTCGAGGGGAAAAAGTTTCAGAATATATCAAATAGAAAAGCTAAGAATAAGAAGACCCTAATAGTGAATGGAACTTTCACGAAGAATATCGTATATAAAGAGGTTCTAACACCATAGACAAGGTAATATAGCATCATTAAAGCGTACAATATATTTTTTTTCGTTCAATTTATATATATTTATACAAATATAATTTCACCAACATCATTTTTTTTTTGTTCCCGTGTATTTTTTAAATAGATTATTATTTGACTTCTTTGGATAGATGTTGTATACGCACTACGTACCAACTAGACAATTATTGTTTTGCGTCACAAAGCATTATGTGGAAAATATTTTGTAGCTGAAATGTAATTTTAATATTATTTAGGGTCTTATCATGTGAGATCTGTATCTTATTGTGCAGGCGTTAGTTAAATAATATTTGACATTTAAATAATATTCAACATTTAAATAATATTCGATAGCCGAAAAGTGGTATATGACTTCGTCCCGATGTCATGCTATCATCAGCCTTCAAAGAGATATGTGTTGATATTACGTAGACTTGAAGGTAAGTAACAAACTCGTAATACACATTATCTTCTATCTCTGGCCAATTAACCAACCACAAAAAAAAGGGCCATGTCGTGTGCAAGACGGCCTCGCCTCGGCCTTAGCCTTGCCGCGACACCACAAGCACAGCCATGCCAATGCCAGCCGACGTGATCCCACACTTCTGGCGTTGTCGTTGCACCGTCTCGACGCAAGTTCAATGCATCATCCATGTAACCATGTACAAACAGGTTATTAAAAATAAAAAATGGCATTCAATGATTAAATTCAAAAGTTTAAACAAAAAATAAAAATGCCGTTGGAATCTTTAATTTAAAAGTTGAATAAAAAATTTAAAAATTTCCGCACTGTGTACAAACAAGTTATTAAAAATTAAAAATGCTATTTCAATGATCAAATTTAAAAGTTTAAACAAAAATTTAAATGCCGTCGAAATGATGAATTGAAAAGTCGAATGATAAAAATAAAAAATTAAAAATAACAAAACCAATGAACTAGACAATTCTCAAGTGAAATAGGCGTGACACACATGGTTAAGCAAGTGCGTCTCCAAGAATTTCTAAAACCTACGTCTAATGTACATATTTGCTGGTTATGTTGCCCTGTATCAAATTCAAAAGTTTAAAAATGCCATGGCTCAACCCCACTAGGAGCCCAGAAGACTCAACCAGCGGGGGGAGCTCGGCAAGGCCCAACAACATGTTCATAGTGAGAGCGGCAAGTGTATCGAAGAGTTCAACCGTGCGGCCTCTTCAAGGTTTTTAAGCTGTGCTTTGCGACATTGAGTTGGCGAGGTGGTACTAAATTTGTTGTTCGGAGAAGCATTGGTGGAGAGGAAAATATGATCACAGTATTGGGCCGGCCCAATTCGTGCCGTGTGGGCTATCCCACCCGCGCTAGCCTATTGCATGGCCATACAGTGTGCGTGCGTCCGGCTCATTAGCTCAGTTGTAAGTAGAGTGGACAGAAGTGGTTTAGTTGTATTTTTCCTATTGTGTTTTATTTTCACTGTACAATTTATTTTTCCTTTCTACCACCAAATAGAATTTTGCGGCAAAGTTTTTTGGTCTCTTTTTCGAATAAAAAACTTACCTCATCTAAACGACCTTTTAACTCTGTAAGTTGCAAGTCAACAATTAGTTTCACTGTACAATTAGTTTCTAGGTAGAGCATGTTTGTTTTTGCTGGAACAGTGGAGCGCAAACATCCGATCCGCTGTCTATGTTCCAATTGTATAGCTAAATAAAAAGAAAAAAAAAAAATTGTATAGCACAAGAGGTTACGGCAAAATCGTCCGGGTCGGTGACCCGACACGTAGGGCTGGACGAAAAACTCGAAGCTCGTTAGATTTTAAGGTTTTGTGGTAGATTTTTTTAAGACACGCATTATTAGCCATATCACGCATACTAATCTATTTACATATAATACTCAAATATGTGTACAGGATGGTGTAGAGATACAGCGGAACTTATTCGTAGATTTATTGGCGCCTAAAAAAAAATGGATATCGGAGATATCTTCCTGTCGATATAAAGCATTATCTTAGACGCATCACCGAAAAATCTGTATCGTAGAGTATGTGAGATCTTTTTGTTTAAGATTAAATGTCACTCTAGCAACGGTATTTAATTTTATGGTGTTGTTATCTTATCGTGCAACCTGTGTGTTTTTAAATCAAAAGTTATTGTCCCGTAGCAACGCACGGGCACGCTTACCTAGTAAAAGTTTAAATATAGAAATGTGCAAGCTGGTTCTCAAACCTGCTGGTGCGGAGGAAATCCTGGAACATACACTAGTACACAAAACGTTTTTACAGGCGGTTGAAAACGGATTTTCAGTGGCGTTTCTTCCAACCACCGGTGGGAGAGGCCGGTGAAAATGGTCGATTTCCACCGGGCGGTTGGTTGAGAACCGCCGGTGGAAATCGATTTCTACAGCGGTTCTCCGCCTGTAGAACCGCCTGTAGAAATCGCTGCCCAGAAAACACCCAAAAATTGCAAAAAAAAATATTTTTAAAAAGGCAAAAAATATTTTCAAACCGGGGGAGAAATTGCTGCCTAGAAAACACCCAAAAAATTGCAAAAAAATATTTTTAAAAAGGCAAAAAATATTTTCAAACCAGAGGAGGCACGCGTAAAATCACGCGCTACGCGGCCGGCGGGATTCGAACCCACGACCTCGGCCTCGCGTGTAACCCCCTCTACCACTCCGCCAACACGTCACTTGTGTCTATATCTTATTCGGTTCTCCACATATCATACCAAACCGATAGTAAATTGAATATTTGGGGTCTGAACGAATTCAAATGAAAAAATGTTCAACTACAAAGTTTCATACTTTTCGTGATCTACAACTTTCATTTAGAGTGTTTCTCCATCCGAGGTCATTTGCAAAATTTGAATTTCAAATTTGAAAATTTCATTCTAGATTTCTATAAAATCTTGACTTCAAATGAAAAAGTTGTCAACTACAAAGTTTCATAACTTTTTGAAATCTACAACTTTTATTTTGGAAGTTTCTCCATCCGAGGAAGTTTGAAAAACTCAAAAATTAATTTCAAATTATTTTTTCCGGGCGGATTTTTTTAAGAGAACCGCCTGTAGAAATAGGGTCGATTTCTACAGGCTGTTCTAAAGGAAAACCGCCAAGTAGAAATAAAAACGCTAGTGTCAACACAAATGGTTTGTGTACTAGTGATACGTACCACCTTGCAAAGTTTCAAAACCTTCTCTGATCAAGCATCTTTATGTTTAAACGTTTGTTGACCTACTTTTCAGTTCTCGACTCTGTTTGACATAAATTTTCTTTTACAACAATGAGCATTCCTGAAGTCAATTTTATTTGATCTCTTTATTTAAGTGCACGAGATGGTGTGGTTGGTTTCACTTTCACTTGGTCTAATATAATGGCGCGAATAGCTAGCAGAGAACAGGTATAAACATATTTTCATTACAGTAGCTTTTATGTAACGAGCAGTGGATGACAATGTGCAGCCGTGAAGGTAGTAAATAGAGAAACACTATGGCTGCAAGCCTCCTCACAGAACACTGTTCACTGTTGTAGCAACAGCTAGCCAACAGCAGCGGCACAGCCGCTGCTGTAGTGCAGCCGAACAGAGTTACGAGCGGCCGCCGTCCCGGTCTCCCGCGGCGCGGCGAAGCAGAGCTCCATGGGTCGCGGCAGGCCGGCAGCGCTGCCGTGCATCAAGCATTGAAGCTGACGGTGGGTGCCGGGCAAGCTGTGGTTTCGCAGCGTTGCTGGCGCCCACCGGTGCGGTGCCTGCGCGCGCAAAAAAAAAAAAAAAAAAAGAAAAGAAACATATCGACTGTCCCTTGGGCTGAGATTAGCCCAGGAAAAGAGGTCCTGCGGGCCATATTGTGCAAAGCTCGTTCTCGAGAATAGGAAAAAGTCTACTTTTGCTCTTTTAGCTTTTACGAAAGTCTACTTTTTCTCCTTGAACCTCAAAACCGGATAAATAGTCTCCCTTAACTTTTCAAACCATGCGCTTTTCCTCACTGGAGTGGTTTTGACGGTGGTTTTGCTGCAGTGATGGTGGTTTTGTCCTATTGTGGCTGATCTGATAAAACGAGTGAGCAAGCACAACTAAAAATCAACACGTAATCAGAGTAATTTATTTTCATGTGCGCAGGAGCACGGGCACCGGCTCAGGCTGACCAAGCCTTGGCTCCACCATTGAGGGTGTATTTGTTTGCGTGTGGCTCACGGGACACTGCACCATGTGCGCTTATTTTTTGTTGTTTGTTTACCTAGATGAAGATATGAGCCAAGCATGTATGCTCCAAAAACATCCTAAAAGCTTGCTCTAAAGGTTTCTTTTTAGCTAGGTTTGCATGTTGTAGCAAGTTGTTGTGAGAGTAAAAAGGTTAAGACTCACCTCTAGCAAAGATTAAAAAAAAAGGTTACATGGACCAGCCAACACTCTATGCAAACAAATAAAGAATATTGTATCTATTGACTCAGTCTTCATCTAACTAGGCTCATCTCAGATAAACAGGCCGCCTCGTGAACGAAAATAAATTACTCTGATTACGTGTTGATTTTTAGTTGTGCTTGCTTACTCATTTTATCAGATCAGCCACAATAGGACATACAGGCTTTTGGCGAAGCCGAGGGTGGTGTTGTTTGCTTCAAGTAGAGCCAACCCAGATGTAAAGGGGATCATATCACGATGCAAATGGGAGTACAACAACGATTGTTTACTTATTTGTTTGGTTCATCACACGGCTTCATGAAGATAGTATTGAGTGGTAATGGGTATCCAGCGGCGCTGGTGTCATTTGTTTCGCATTTGCAGAATTCACAAACTTAGATCAAAACGAAACTACTTTGTCAGCGTTGTAGCTGTTGATTTGAATTTTGAACAACAGCTACATTGTCTTTGTATCATTTTTGTTGGCAACAGTAGCAGCTGGAATGGCTGGCTGGCTCTAATCATTCCCGTGATTAATGAAAGTTCCTGTGATGCTAAAAAAAAAATAGTCCGAGTCCAAGTCCAAGTCCAGGTGTCCCCAAATTTTTGAACAAAAAATATCTTCGTACGAGTGAGTACTGAGTACCTTGACCCCAACGACCGCGCCGTGCTCTCCTCGTCCTCACGGACTCGCGGGCGTGGAGACGGAGCCGCAGCTCTCGCAGGTCACAACCTCGCCGCTTGCGCCCTCCTCTCTTTGTCGCGTCGCATCAGATCCCGCACGGCGCCGCACCGTGGCTGGCCGCTGGCCCACCGACCGCGGCGCTCCCGCCCCGTCCGTCACCGGCAATCGCGATCGTCGTCTGGTGGAACCAATGCTCGCGCTGCAGCGGCTCATGTCCCTACAGCAGCAGGATCGACAGCGGTGTCAACGGCGAACCCGAGCCCTGAGTAGTAAGACCCTTCCTACCACTCCCGGGCATGTTGTACATCTGATATCTCCTCTACCTTGTGCGGATGTTTCATTCAGTTCACAGCCAAAAAAAAAAAAAACACTTTTTCCCCTGTTGTACTTGCTAATTGATTCACTTTCAAATATGTTTCTTACCTGATGTATCCACTAATTGATTCATCATATTCTTAAAAACACGTGAGCCGGCGACGAAACTTGTCTAGTCTGAGAGAATGATACGTGCCTTTGATTTTCTTTTAAGAAACAAAGGCGTGTGTGCTCACAGTTAGCTACCTAGTCCTCTGTCTCCTTTGGCGCCTGTCTTTGCACCAAGTTTTTACCAGTAATGAGAAATTTCTGTACTAAAAAGAATGTATTCCTAGGTTCAGATTGAGAATTTTTTACCAGTAATGAGAAATAGTACCAAGATCTGTATCTCAAATAGCTCTATTATTCCATCATAAATTTTGTACCTAAAACTTGAGGTTGATTGATTGACTTATGGAAAAACGAGTTTTACTTTCATTATTTGGACGGAGTACAAAGTTATTTGCAAAATATTGTCTTTTTTTTCTGTTCTTATTCATATTCAATTCTGGCATAGGCTAATAACCATCCTTGTTGGTCTGCAGGTGGATCGGTTGCTTCATCAATGGATAAAAAAAAGGGCTCACCATGTCAACAAGATGCTCATGGTGATTCTCACACTGCCAAAAGAATGATGTGTTCAATCCCAACCCTTCCCGAGGTACTTCGACATAAATTTTAGTGTCTTTGGTTGCTCCTGCAGCTTGCCACGCTTTTTTTTTTTTTTTGGCGCGCTGCAGGTCTGTTTGGTTGCCACCTTGTATCTGGCGTGTCAAAGAATCTATGGCACTGTCTCTGCTTTTTCGTGCCAGAAATGCTCGCCAAAATGTGCGGCGCTGTTTTTCTCAGCCACTAGTTAGGTATACTGAATCCTCGGCTTGGTGCTTTGTGTTGGGCACCATAATATCCCAAGGCCAGCTCTAGTCACAAAATTTATTCGAACTATGTTAGCTTAATATACTGTCTATAAACATCGAACTGAGCTCTTAATTCTGCAATTGTTCAGTGCACTCTTCCCAGCCTTCCTAAATTGGTACCTTGGCTTCGTTCAGCTCTGATAGTCTGTTCAATTTCTTAGTTAGTTGGCCCTAAACAAGCCCATGGGCTAATTACAATTTACAACATTAAGCAGCTTAACGCTCCCCATTTGTGAGCTCTTCACTTTGCAGATTCTTGGGATATGTGCAATGTGTAATGCAATATGCCAATATATCATGTGCACTCATGTGGAGGATTGATTACCTAGGGTAGAATATTACCTCCATGTTCTGCTGTTTTCCTTTCTCTTATAACTATATATAAGTACCATTTGGGTTTACAATCCCAATGTTTAACTTTTATCCCATTTGTGTTCATGCAGGACATTTTGCACAAAATATATTCCCTATTGCCACTGCGTGATGCTGCCCGTGCTGCTTGCTCATCTCATGCCTTTCTATGTTTCTGGAGATGTTATCCCAATCTCACTTTAAATAGGCATATCCTTGGCTCAAATGCAAATGCATCTCGAGAGAATTTCAGCTGCATAATTGACAACATCCTGAAGAACCACTCAGGCAGGCACATTAAGAAACTCGAGCTTCAGTTATATGGCATTCATGATTCCTACCAGTACCTGGATAGTTGGCTTCAGGTTGCTGTTACACCTGGGATTGAAGAACTCACCATTGAGCCACATTATATTGTTGGCATGAAGCACAATGTCCCATGCACACTTTTTACTGATGGTGTCCAAAACTCAATCCGGTATCTTAAACTTTCCCACTGCACTTTCCATCCCACGGCTGAACTTGGCCCCTTCAGAAACCTAAAAAATCTGCTCCTGCATTCTGTGCATATTTCGGATAATGAGTTAGAGTGCTTTCTTTCCAACTCTCATGCTTTGGAGAAGTTAGACCTCTGTGGTTGTGAGAAGATAACGTGCCTGAAGGTACCTTGCATCCTACAGCTCCATAGCCTGGAGGTTTCTTGTTGCCTGAAGCTGCGAGTGATAGAGAGCAAAGCTCGAAATCTCTCCTGTTTTGTCCTTGAAGGAGAGGATGTAAAAGTCTCACTTGGAGAAACATTGCATATGAAGAACCTGTCCATGAGCCGTTCCAATCTCGTCTGTTACGCCCGTGTTAAATTGTCATCCAGTATGCCAAACCTCAAAACTCTTTCCATCAGCTCACGGTATGAGGTACGCATGAAACATTAGTTTTGGTAGAGTAGGGGATGTATGAATATTACTGTAGTCATACTTTTTTTTTTCTGTATATATCTAACCTGAAATACCTTTACCTTGCAGAGGGTTAACACACCAATGCTTCGTACCAAATTCCTATTCCTCAAGTGGCTGTCTATTTATCTGAGATTGTCCCGCCCATCCTATGACCATTTTTCGCTGGTTTCTTTCCTTGACGCTTCTCCGTCCCTTGAGACTTGGTTGTTGGATGTAAGACTGTTCATTCCATCTTGCAAAATATATATCTGGAAACTGCTGGATCCATTTTCACTCTATTTATGATATCTTTCGACCCCTCACAGGTAGCTGACGAAAACATGCAGCATGAATCAATTTTTGGAGGAGGCTCCTCGCAGTTGAGGCAGATGCCTGAACAGCGCCATGGCTGCCTTAAGACTGTGAGATTCAAAGGCTTCAACTCAGCCAAGGGCTTGGTTGAGCTAACGTGTTACATTCTCAGGAACGCCAAGTCACTTGGCCAGCTCACACTGGATACCACTTATGGTGATCCTAAGTGTGATAGCGCAATGTCCGCGGCTGGAAGGTGCACTCCCATGAGTAAAGATTTTCTCTTGGAAGCGCGTAGAGGGGCCGCGGCAATTAGAACGTACATTGAAGATAAAGTTCCGTCTACTGTTAAGCTGACAGTGGTGGAGCACTGTACTCGATGCCATGCTGATAACTTATCCGAATAAATAGGTTAGAGTAGATAGATTTGGATGAAACGTGCTTGCTTTCTTGGATTGGATTGGATTGGATTTCAAGGCCAGTTCAATGTTTATCTCAGAACCAGAACAGGTGTGTAGTATTTATAGGCATGGATAGACCATGCTTTGTATCTTGTGTTATTGGACACCGGCCCTTTAATTCAGATCATATATAGCGTTTCTTCCGTATCTGTCTCATGCGTGGATTCTTGTTAGAGGATGGAAATGAGCTGCTGTGTTTTCGTTGTGGTGATAAGCTGGCATCCTATGCGGATTCAGCCCGATGTTTGAATGTTCTTTTACTCGTGGTTAAGAAGGGGAAAAAAGTGTAGGAGTATTATCAACAAACTCAGCGCAGCTAATTTGTATCACGGTTTTGGCTTCCTGGCTCGCCGATGGATCGGAGCGAATTTGTGGTGTGGATGGAATTTGTGGTTTGGATGGAATATGTGCGAATTTTGGGTCGGCGGTGCATGGACTGGACTGGACTCTTCCGTTTTATGATCAGAGGGTTCAGATACACGTATACTTGCCAGCAAATGTGTGTGTGTACGTTCTGAGTCTTTCTTTTTTGATGAAAATGAATGAAGCGAAAAAAGAACTAGAACATGTTTCTTCTATTATATTAGAGCATCTCCAACAGTTTGCTAAAAGAGGTTGCCATCCTTAAAATTTAGCAAAACAACCAAAATTACGTCTCCAACAGTTTGCTAAATTCACTTGCTATTTTTCCCAACTTGCCAATTGTCCCCCGTCGGCAAGCATCTTTTCCGCGTGCGGATCCGACTTGCTATCCTCGCGACCGACCGACGCTTCCCTTCCCAAGGCCGCGAGGAAAATTCCTCCTCCTGGTTCCCGCGATCTCATCCCTGGCCACCGAGGACAATCCTTCTTCCCCAGCAAGACGCAGCCTTTAGCCGCAGCTGAAGCTGCTGTAGGGTCGACCGCGCTCCACCGCCGGGGACAGCCGGAGACGACGCCGTGAGCGTGGCCCGCACCCCGCCCATGTCCACGCGCTGGCCAGCCGCGCCGAGGACGCCACGCTGGACTAGCCAAGCGCAGGGACGGCGGCGCCGGTCGCTACGCCGGCCACACGACAGCCTGGCGGCACTTCGCTGGTCGCTCGGCCGGCCGGAGACGCCGCACCGACACCTCCGCCCACGCTGGGGTCGCCGGGACCACCCCCCCGCGTGCCCCACCGCGCCAGGGGCCGCTAGTGCCCCCCAGCTGCGCCGGGGCAGCCGTGCCCTCACTGCACCACCGCCGGTGACGCCGCTGTGAGAGAGAAATCGTGAGGGAGAAACAGCTCGCGTCAAAGACAGGAGACAGAGCGCGTGTGAGCACGGAATGGATTTGAAAGCGTGGAATTGAGAGAGCCCGGACTTTATTAAATGGATTGAATACCGGACTTCAGGCTTGTGCTTAACCGGATTCTATTTTATTTTCGGGTACACAATGAGGCAGCGCCACACTCACCCAAAGGGACCCACACTACACTGGTCCTGCTTCTAGTTTGAGTATATAGCAGTACTACCTACATCTTAAATTAGTTCATGTGCCTGGACCTGATGGGCGACAAAAGGAGAAACAGCAGCGGCGGCGCAGTAGAGTCGCGCGAGGAGAAGAGACCGCAACGGCGGCGCCGTAGAGTCGCACGAGAAGGAGCAAGGTAAACCGCGCGAGGGCCCGGCCGGTTGCGGTTGATTCTGTTGGTCCTTTGTGGGCCTAATTTTTAATTTACCAAATCCAAATAGCAAACTGTTGGAGAGAGTACAAATTTTAACTTGGCAAATATTTTAGCAACTTGCCAAAACATAAGGTTTACTAAGCAAATTTTGGCAAACTGTTGGAGATGCTCTATATCCACACATGCCGCCAACCATCTCATGCACTTAAAAGTTTATTTAATTTAATAGTAATAAAGGGTGACTTACAAAATAACCATAGTTGCATTTTATTATTATTATTATTATTATTATTATTATTATTATTATTATTATTATTATTATTATTATTATGTCAAACATAGTCAAAAAATGAAAAATAGCTCAACAAACGTTTAAAAATAAAGATAAACAAAATAGTTTCTTGATCAGAGAAGTCTTTGAAACATTGCAAGGTGGATTGCCACCACAACCAAATAGTTTGGATTGGGAACCATCTCACACATCATGAATACTTTTAATACCAAATAATTATTCCAGGCACATACTCCCTCTGTCCCTAAAAGAATGTTGCTGTGCTTCCTGAGACACAAATGTCGGTAATTTTAATAAATAATAAATATCATCAAATTTAGTATCATAATTAATATCATCAGAAAGATCTTTGGATCTAGTTTTTAATAAAATTATTTGAAGATATAAATATTGCACATGTTTTCTATAAATCAAGTTAAACTTATGGCACGCATCCAATGTCGACATTCTTTTAGAGACAGAGGGAGTATCAGAAAATAGTGAAGGCTAGGCCTGGTTCAAACGGTAGCCTTACCGCCTGTGACCGGGTTCAAGTCGCAATCTCTTTGCATTGCACAGGCGAGGGTAAGGCTTGTCACTGATACCTTTCCCTAGATACCACACAGAGCGGAAGCTCTCTAAACTTGGTATGGCCTTTACATTGTTTAGAGAATGGATATAATTTGTGTGAAAACAACACTCCAATAGTTTCTAAAAAATTAGCGACAAATGAAACATAGCAACGAAGCACATACATTGATACATGGGACAACTAGAGATACAATATGTTGCCGAAAAAAAGAACTAGAGAGACAATAGTGTCTTGTGCTTGTGCCGGAGCAAGGAATAGTGCAAAGGGTTTACCGGTCACAATTTAGTGGCATACTACATCTCTGACCAAGTCACAATTTAGTGGCTATTACATCTCTGACCAAGTCTTCTCAATTTTGGAAAGAGCGGCCTGACGCTCGCTCTCCTTGAACCCGAAATCAGGTCCAGACGTGGTTTTCGAAGCTTCAGAAAGTGAACTCTTCAATCCCTTGTTTTTAAAGATTTCAAAAAAAAAAAAAAACTGTTCGTAGTGCATCACTGATTTAGCAATCTGACTGCAAAGCTTCACAATTCTCAGACTGTCTGTTGTTGGATGACAGTGGTCTATTATGGTCTTGAGCGCATCAACAAATGCTTCCCATCGTTGCTCCTCGCTTCCTGCATTGTTCTTATTCTGGACGGCATTCTAAATTGCACCATCCAAATCTGCGCTGTCCAGCTTATCACATATCACCTGAGCAAGGGATAAAAACGCTTCTTCCTCCTCCCTTTCTTGACCAGAAATTTCGTCTATCCCTGTGGGACTTTGGTGTAGTAATACAGCTTTTAAACGACTGAGCCAATCATTTAATTAGATCGTACAGTAGTAGATAAAATATAGGAGTATATTTATATTTAATTAGAATAGGTGAATCTATCAGTCTTTGAATCTTGCGGCTTGAGGGAAGCAGCACCCAGCTCAGGTGCTGAGTAGCCTTGCATCATACAGGTAGTCCTCCTGGGATTCAGAATCCAGTAAGGCAGAGCGCCATACTTGATCAGGTGCCCGTAATGGATACAGGGTCCTTCCTGCATTTCGCGCTGATATCTCAAAAGTACGTGCGGATGGCCTTCTCGCCCCACTTCTCTGCCAGTTGCTCCAGTGCAAGGAGGTTGCTGACAACTGATGAGCCCGACCCGAACATGGTGCCTTGGAAAATCACAAGAGAATAGAATATAAGAATATTTGCAGTGCAGCCAGCCATCATGTCTGCCTTGCTGTTGTCAGTTTCTCAGTTCCATCATCATCCCTGTTACCATATGATTCAGACGAGATCGCTGCGCAGGCCAAGGCCTGTTCATGATGATCAGCTCGACGCACGGAACAACGAACGCGAGGGGCCACATTACGACTATTATTGAAGAAACACCTATCCAATTATTAATCATCATACGATTGTCCAAGAATTCGGGAACCTTAGCCTTGAGTAGTAAGCACATCTCACAATTTAGTAAGCTCAGACTCAGAGCAATACCAAGTTTGGTAGCCGGCTCAGATAATTTCAGAACGATCAGTTAGCGGACACAGCTGATTAAGAAAAAAAGTAAGTACAAAGGCTAACTTATTACAATAGTTCATAATCCAAGTTTGCCACACCTAAGTTTAGGAAGCCTTGCTGGTCTCTCGAACCCACTCGTTACAGAAGCAGAAGCGTTATCAGTCTAATCCAGAAGGTAAGGTCGACCAAGTCACCTTCACTGAGATTAAAGCAAGAGCAGTCTTTATTTCTTGAGTATCATGACCATGAGTTTTTGCCTTGAAGGAACAACAGTGTTGACCAGAAATAGATGATAGTGTGCCTATTTTGAGCTTCAGATCTATCAAAGAACCCTTTCGTACAGCAACCACAGACCTCTTCAAGCCACATGGCTCAGTGATTGCACCATCAAAGCGCCAGATTCGCTCATTCAGACTACTAGTTAAACAACTGAGCAACAAATCAAAACTGCTTTGCACTTCAGATATGAGAACCTCTACAGTCGCCTCAACTGCACAATGAAGACGTGACAATGTTATATCAACTGTGCCATAATCGCTAGGGATGCGCATTGTAAATGGCTGATTCCATATGCCTGCAGGGCCTATGAGTGATGCACCATCAATCAGCTGTATGTCATCTTTTTCTTCTTTTCCTGTCTTGATCCTCATGTCATATTCGATCAGAGTAAAGTCCATCATGTCAATCCCTCGCTTAGGGCCAGCCATGTGGATGAGGGAACCCTGTTTCACAACAATGGGATCATCTCTGCTAAAATTGACGACATAGTTAAGCAATGGATCCAGATCATCCCGCACTGCTATGAATCCATACAACTCTGCTAATACACAATCCACTGGAATTTTAGCCAACTTCAACGATAAAATTTGCAGCATGCGACGAGGAAAATGTTCCGTGCAAGCTCCATTGCGAACAATACAGTTTGTGGGATCTGATAACTTCATTGCCTCCAACCGAGTCTCATTATGGTCACCAATATGATAATCCTTTTTCCACCATCTATCCATACCCCTGTATATGGAACCATCACGGTGTCTACTTTTTGCAAGTATATTATTGACAGTGTATTCTTCATCATCTTCCCTGGCAACGATTTCTCCCCTGTGATTTTCCGTTGCGCTCCTTTGCTCTCCTTTCACAATTTGCCCTGATGCATCACGTTTGACACATATAACCTCTGAGTTGGTGTCCCTACAAGCATCCTTATCACTTGTCTCATCTCGATCTATAACCTCCAAGATTATTGTGCCTCTGGTGTCCATGTTTTTCATATCCTGGATGTCCGCAGAATGCTTGTTGTCCCCATCACCATCAGGTGGATCCTCTTCTCCCCCGGATGCCCCCATGTATGATTTACAAGACTCGTCGTCGTCTTTTACTCGACTGATGGTGGCCATGTTACGAGGTTCAGCAAGAAATCGAGGAACCCGATGGACAGGTGGATTGCCAAACACCATGTGTGCAGAAATTCTTTGCCCGTGCGCTGATGGCCACCAGCAAGGAGTTGCAATTGCAAATGCCATGGAAGAGCTGAGAGGTCGCGAGGGGCAGGGAAAGCGGTGAATTGGGGCGGCAACATTAGGATGTCGGAGACGTAGGATAGGACGGAGGATTTGCATCTGTGCGAGCGGCGGCGGCGGCGGCAGGTTTGTGGCTATGGACACAGCAGATTTTTTTTTAAAAAATGGCTGATCTGATGCTCCTCCCGAACGATAAATCAGGGAAACTCCACAATGAGTCCACTGCTCAGAAACTCCGCTCAGGCCCAGCACAGCGCGCGGCCCAGGAATGAAACGAACGAGACCGATGTGAAAAGGGGCTTAAAAGAGGAAGAACTAGGCCCAAATTCTTCTTCCTTTTTTTAGTTTTTTTTTTTTGCCCCTTTTCGTTTGATATATATCAACTTCTCAATTCTCAAGGCGTAGATCCAAGTTGCATGTTGAATGGTGGTAGCTTCTTGGTCTGAAATTTTCAGCATAACCAGTGAACCATAAGGATTTTGCATGGTATTAAGTAAAAAAAAAGGGTTTTGCATGGTATTTTGTGCAAGTTGAATTCAGGAATTTATGTAGGTGATATAGGGACGGAACTCCTATAAAGGTAACCAACGGCCTCTCCAAATTGAATTAATATGGTTCTTAGAAGGGTTTTACAAACAAGTAGCAAAAAATATGAGAATAGGGGTGCTAATTCTATATATGCAAAAAAAAAACGGTATAAAATACAGCACACCCAATAATAATATTTGAGAGGGGCAGGCAAAGAATATTACCAAAGGAAAGGAATAAATAAAAGAAAAGGAAGCTATTCAATTTATGGTAGATGTGCTAGACAAAAGGTAGAAATTTCAACTCTTACTCCAAATATAAACTTGACTTGCTACACTGTCTATAGAAATATAAAGGATGTGGTGGATAATAGGACCAAAATTTCCAGTCAAGCTTGAAATTTCTAGGCCTCATAGGGTCAGAAATTCTAGTCTAGGTGACGTGAAGGTGAAGCAAGAGCATTGATTCTACTCTTGTTGCCAATTATTGCTAGACATGTAATGTGAGTTGATTCCCAAAAAAACTACAATAAAGAATACAAGAAAAAGTAGATCAGTTGAATCACCCAAAAGTAAATCTTGAGCAATAGGCATAAATGAACAATTAAAGAAGACACCCAATTCTTTTTATCGAAGTTTGATTCACCTCTGTGCATCCTTTGGCAGCAGTATTTCCTTCATAGTATTATCCACATTATAGGGAGCACACAGGTTCGCCATGATCTCTACTGCTATTGTTCTCCGTGTGATGTTATCATCATCAAGTATTTCAGTGAGACCACCAATAATGTAGTCTTGTGTGGTCATGACAACGAGGGCAGAGTTACTTTCACTGTTAGTTGACAGGGACACCAGTGCCCTCCTAGCGATGGCGACAGATTCTTCTTTATCATCTCCATTAGCAAGCAGGAAGAGCTACAGCAACTTTGTAAAGAGCAGTTTCTTTGCTTCCTCGCTGAGGTTGACAGACAAATCGAATGCCAGTTCTGTGAGGATCTCCATAGCTCTGAGTTGCAGTTCTTGGTGATCAGCAGTTTCATCATCATTGCCATGCTGATCAAGAAGAATGCTCTTGAGATTGCTCAGTGCTTGATGATTTGAGAAGATTTGATGGCGCAGCCTCCTGCTAGGCTGCCCTGTTGTGCGGATGAGCTGGTACAGCACTTTACGGCACCTTACAATGTTGGCCCAGGCCTTGGTTTTGACATCTTCAATTAAGGTTGCTCAGTGTTTGATGCTTAGAAGTGTTCTACAAACAAGTAGCAGAAGTTTAGACTATTAGGGATGCTAGTTCTATGCAAAAAAAAAAAGAGAACAGTATAAAATTAAATACAGCGTAACCAGCAATATTTGAGAAGGCGGGCAAAGAATATTAAAGAAAAAAAAATTGAGAGGGTGGGCAAAGAACATTGAAGGAAAAAAATTGAGAGGGTGGACAAAGAATATTAAATGAAGAAATAAAGAAAAGGAAGCTATTCAATTTATGGTAGATGGATGCATTATATAAAAGATAGAAATTTCAACTCTTTCTCCAAACGAACTTGACTTGCTACAATTCTAAGAGAGATAATCTCTCGCTAAGAGAAAGAAGAAGAAATAGCTTCCAGAGATCAAAAGCTAAAAACCTAATTAGTACTCCCTCCATCCCAAATTATAAGACATTCCAAGAATTTTGAAGTTAAACTTTTTAAGTTTGACCAAAATTATAGAAAAAAGCCACAAAGATTTATGACATCACATAGGTATACAATGAAAATATAACTAATGAAAAATCTAGTGATACTTAGTTGGTGTCATAAGTGTTATTATTTTATTATATAAATGTGGTCAAATTTTAAAAACTTTGACTCTCTAAGATTCTTGAAATATCTTATAATTTGAGATGGAGGGAGTAGGTGATAACAATACAAAATACTTCCATGTAGCATATGGCAAGCATAGGAAAATGTGTATTTTTTCTATTTGGAAGGAAATAAACATCATAAAAGATGACCAGAGTTCAAAATAGTACATTACTCACATTGCCAAAATTTGGGTTTCAATCTCATCCATCACTCTTCTAATCCTGCATGCATCTTCAGAATTTGAGTTTAAATAAGGCGCCGATTGGTACCTCAGGAAGGTCTGTCTCGGATTGAACTTCTCAATTTTTTTTGCCAGCTTGAGATCGAATCATCATCACCATCTTGTAACATGATCACTTTTTTTTTTAACAATTGAGGCAATAAGCCTTCTTAGGTTCCAGCATTAATAAGAAAACATAAAGGCTTATCTCCGTCTCATTATTGTCTTATGCAGGGCCATGTTGTATTTTTATGACATGGATGAGAGAAAGGCAAGTAAGAGAAAGGGATGGTTGTTTCACGAAGCAACTATCTCATAAGCTAAAGTTTAGAACTACAAGACAACTTATACACCATTGTAAAGTAGTTGTCATGCAACTCACAGACATTCCTTTGTTTATATGCACAATTTAAGGAGGCTAGAATTATTATGAGACAACTCAAAAGAACACATATTATGTGTTACCACTTAAATCATCACACAATTATGTGGCACTGCATGACAAACTACCTATGCCAAGATACCAATGTACTTGCCCTAAGCAACCAAACCACAACACCGTTTTTTTTTTTTTTTGTTGACCACAAGCATGAACATTCAAACATCAGTCTGAATCCACGGAGGATGCCAACTTATCACCACAAACAAAACCCAGCTCATCTCCAAAAAAAGGAAAAGAGGCATCAAATTGAAGGGGTACAATTACACAAGATACAAAGCATGGTCATTCATCCATCCATAGAAATATTACACAGCTACGGTGAATCTACCATAAACATTGAACAGGCCTTGCAATCCAAGGAAGAAAAACATGGTTCATCCAATTCTATCCTATTCAGATAAGTTATCAGCATGGCACCGAGTACAGTGCTCCACCACCGTCAGCTTAACAGTAGACGGAACTTTATCCTCAATATATGTTCTAATTGCAATGGCCCCTCTACGGGCTTCCATGAGAAAATCCTTACTCATAGGAGCACACATGCCACCAGTCAATAATGTGTTATCACACTTGGGATCACCATAAGTGGTATCCAGTGTAAGGCAACCAAGTGACTTGGCATTCTTGAGAATGTAACATATTAGCTCAACCAAGCTCTTCTCTGAATTGAAACCTGTGAACTTCACACTCTTGAGGCAGCCATGGTGCTGTTCAGGAATCTGCCTCAACTGCCATGAACCATCAAAAACCGATGCATTTTGTATCTTTTCCTGGGATACCTGAAGATGAAAGAGACAACAGAAAATACACTTACAGAATGGTCCTCCAAAGGGTGATTTTATATCTTTTCAGGATGGAATGAACTGTGCCTTACATTCAACAACCAATTCTCCAAACAAGGAGAAGCATCAAGGAAAGAAACCAGAGAAAAATAATCATATCCCGAGCAAAAGGCCCAGCACAGATAAATACGCAAGTCCTTGAGGAAGAGGAATTTGCTAGGCAGCATAGGTGTATTGACCCTCTGCAACATAGAGATGTCTTCAGATTAATTATATATACAAAGGTATAATGACGAATGTGATATGCATGCATTCCTACTCTACAACTAAAGTTTTGGGAGAAGTATACCTCAGAACCCGAACTGATGGAAAGAAACTCGAGTTTTGGCATATTGGATGGAAATTCGGCACGGGCATAACATATAAGGTTCGAACGGCACATGCCAAAGTTCTTCAATTGCAATGTTTCTCCAAGTGAGACTTTTATGTTCTGTCCTGGATACAAACTAAAACTGGATAGATTTTGAGCTTTGCTCTCTAGCACTCGCAGATTCAAGCAAGAAGAAACATTTAAGCGTTGAAGCTGCTGCAGCACGCAAGGTATCCTCATGCACATTATCTCTGAGCAATTTTTGACGTTTAACCGCTCTAAAGCAGGGGAGTTAGAAAGAAATCACTCAAACTGGGCCAAGGTCAGCTGTGGGATGGAAGGCACAGAATGAAAGTTGAAGACACCGGATTGAGTTTCGGACCCCATCAGATAATACTGTGCATGGGACATTCTTTTCTTTTCTGAAACTACTATGATATGGCCCAATGGTGAGTTCTTCAATCCCAGGTTTAACAGCAACCTGAAGCCAACTGTCCAGATACTGGTCGGAATCACAAATACCATATAACTGAAGCTTGAGTATCTTAATGTGGCTGCCTGAGTGGTTCCTCAGGATGTTGTCAATTACATAGCTGGAATTCTCTCGAGGTGCATTTGCATTTGAGCCAAGGATATGCCTATTCAAGGTGAGATTGGGATGACACCTCCAGGAACGTAAAAAGGCACGAGACGAGCAAGCAGCACGGGCAGCATCACGCAGTGGCAATAGGGAATGTATATGGTGCAAAATGTCCTGCATGTACATGCACGGGACAAAAGATTAGAGAGATGCCAAATGATTACGTATCAGAGAAAGAAAAATAACAGATCAACATGGCACTAGTATTGAACCTCAGATAATTCTGCAGGTGCATTGTATTATATAAGTGGAACATAAACATGATGATAAATTGATCCCTGCATAGACGTTTCCCCAATGAATGTACTTTTGGCTTTCTCAGAGGAAAGACGAGTTCATAACAGCTAGTACTAATTATATACTACGAAATATAATCCTATTTGCATTAGACCACAGAGTAGTCAACAACATTGGTTCATGTGCATTGGTATCATCCAAATTCCATTGATGTTTAACCATATCAGTAGCATGTATAGGACCAAATAAGATAGGGTACGGAAGTATACCATACTAGGTAGCGTGCTCGTGCGTTGCTACGGAACAACTATTTTTTATATAAAATATATGAATCACACAATAAATAAAATACTATAAAATTAAATACCAACATTAGAGTAACATTTAAACTAAAAAGTGAAGTTTGTGAAATTAATTGTCTTCACGAAACGTATAAGTACAAGTTCACATTGCAAAAACCTAATCATAATAAGGCACAAGACACGGCCTGCACCTGTCTCTACGTGCTTGACCACCGGTCATTTGGTTACTAACTGTTCACACACAATTTACGTGGCTGGGCCGTCACAACGAACTCCATGACTATTAGCCAACCATGGCTACTAACCCGCAAATACACCACATCACCAGGATCCACAAATTTGGTATGACTAATTAGTTGAAATTGAGGTTCACAATGCGACGACGACAAGGACCCACAACCATTTTTTTTCACACCAAAGAAATTGAATCTCATTATAACTAATTTGTTGCAATGGAGATCCACGGCACGATGAGGACCCACATGCATGTTTTTTTCTAGAAAAATGAAATCTCATACTTGTCAACAACAAAAATATATATCTTTAGAGAATATATTTTTATGAAAATGTTCTGAATAGCATATCCTTACATGCATGTGACTGGCAAAAGGACAAGTTGATCATGTTTTACCACTTAGGAATGTAATCAGGAAGAGCTTTTTACTCTTAAAAAATAGTGTAGCACACATGGAGGAAGAATCAAAGTGTCAAGCTTTGCAAGATGAAGCTAGGACCTTTGGACTATCAGGGGGGCAAAGAAGTTCAGTGGATGGCCACTCTTGAGACCATGCCACAAATCACCATTGACGGAGGCATCACTGTTTGAGATGTCACTGTCAGCGCTGCATATGATAATCACTTTCCCCATTTGGCTGCATGTTTGGAATATATAGAGAATAATCATGAATTATATCTTGAGCTATATCATATATAGGAAATAACCCCAAGTACTATATAAGGAATCACATTAGTTTAGAAATTGTATTAACATTATTTTGTTAAGTAATTTAGAAAGACAAGGATATAAATTGAAAACAAAAAAAAATGATTACCCTTATGCTGTCCAATTCTCACTATCCTTGCAATTTCTTCAATGGTCTAGTTTTAACTTTCATGGAACACATTCTAAATTGGAGAGTATAACAGAAGCATATCACACTGCCTACCAAAAAAAGTCGTTTGTTTATATATTCATTGATACTTGGTGCCATTTTCTATTGTTCTTTTAGTATCAGGTCTACCAGGTGTCATCACTCATCGACAGGAAATTCAGTTCCAAGGTAAATAAAACACAAATTTGTCAAAATTAAAATGACAAATCCATTTATACAAGAATTTCTTTCCGGAAGACAGCTAAAGAACCAAATGCTTACTTTACAGAATTTGATTACAGACAAGTCTGGAACAATTTGCAACCGAGATCAAACACGCTACTTAAAAATATATCAGATCAAACAGGATACCTAAAAAAATTCCATAGAGAAAATGGTTGGATAAATATAAGAGAATTAGGTAGAGGTAACTAACCTGAACATTGACATACAAAGGCGGCATTCCAATAAGAAGAACCCACCATGATGGGAGAATGGTTTTTCAGTCACTGTCCAAGAGGAAGCTTAGTCTGAAAAGAGATAAAAAAAACATGAGTTACTGAATGACCCTGTAGCTGATAGTGTGATAACAGCAAGGAAAAAAACTATTGCCTGCCTGAGGCTTGAGCAATAATGCACAGATCAATTTGAACTTCAGGTTACAGATCTTATATAATAATATACAAAAGCTTCATGGGATATATGAGAAGAATATCAACAGGCTGCAAATTAAAATAAAGAGAATCTTAAGAATAGAGCTACACTCCTTCAATGTTTTTTGGCCTCAATGAACTGCCATCGAAGGTGCCTTTTCTGCTTACAATTGCTCTACAAATTCGAATTTGGGTCCAAGAAATTAGCCTTAGATAATCCAAGCAGGTTACTAACATTGCTAATCAGTCTGGATTCAATGTTTAGGACAAATATATAGTAGAGAAGAACCAATTACAAGAAGAAAGAGGGTTTACCTTAAGAGGTATAAATTATCCGAGGAGAAAGTGGTGAAGTACTCCATAATAAGGAACAAAGGTCAGCTGAAATAAAAACAGTTACAATGCAGTAAGAAGCCAGTCTTGTTCAAAACTAACAAAAAAAAAACTATATATATTTATAATGGGAAAAAGAAATCAAAGGTTGTAATCTCAAAATGATTTAAGATCTTAGAAATATTGAACTGTTTTGAAAACCAGCCCTGAAATTCAGTGTCTTCTAGCTTAGCCTTAACATGCAATTTGAAAAGAAACCAGAAAAACAAGAAAAGACTTCAAACAACATAGCAATAATGCCACAACAATTTGAGTCTAAACGTGTGTGATGTACTACTACCAAAGAAATGATGCTTTGAGCGCAATTTTAGTAACATTTCTTTTGTACTCGGACTATATTTCAGGTTTAAATCATGAGTGTCGGTCCCAGATTAGAGAAACGGGGATGCAACAACCTGCATGGCCTTCATTTGTCATGGTAGCAGGCCTGCACAGATCATTCATCGACTGGTATCTTTTCTCAATTATAGTACAATCAGTTCATGCCTGAAAACATTATTGGTTGAACTCAGACATTTCTTTCAAAAAAAAAAGCTGCGCACAAATATTTACATCTTATACTCAGGTCCTCCGCTGCTGATCCCACAGAGCTCTAGCTCCGGCTGCACCACCGGTTCATGTCCATGGACTACCACTCGAATGCATCAATCAAACGCAGAAGTGCTTCCAAATGGTAGAATAATAAGGTGAAAATGGCCTGAAAATGGAAATCAGAAATAAATGTTGCCTCACATAGATAACATGGTTGGTAGTGAATTCGAATGGTTCTAAGACCCTGATTCTCAAACGTCAAACATTTGCAGATCAGGAGTTTGAAGAACACTTGTTACGGCAGAAAACTTGGATGACTACTGACTTAAGCTATAACCCATTTACAGCTACTAACGAAAAGTTGCTTCTCCCTTGGGTGGATAGGTCTAAGTGCCAAATAGCACCAGCCATTAGACTATGCTCGAGATTAGGTCCTTTCAGCCCTCTTGATACCCAAGATCTGTATTGTTATTACTACTAAATGTCCATTCTAAAGACTAAACGGACAGTGTTAAAAAGCACTGTATTGGAATTCACCTCAATAAAGCATAGATTGGTTAGCAAAACAGTGTTTAGCGCTTCAACAACATCTATTTAAACAGTACACAGATTGGTTAGCAAGAAGAATAAAAGAACATAGATGTTCTAAGTCCTACGCATCCCCTTAAAAAATATAGTTAAAAATATATTAATTAGCAGATCTGAGTCTTTAAGAATCATCAACCCAGCAGTACATGCCTCTATATTTGAGCAAAACCAAACAACAACCACTCGAGAAGAAAGATGGGAACTAATGCTCACCTCCCATCCGCTGTGCGTGCATATATGCCCGTTCTACACATACACCCGGCCGCTAGTCGTGCTCCTCGTCCACCATGCACCACCCTTGCATTGGATTGGAGAGTGCCGATGCCGAGCGATTGACTGGATCAAAGAGCTGTGTACGTGCCTGGCCGCGGGGAAGGATGGCAGGGACAGGAGCCGGGAAGTTGACTGCGAGTGTCATATATGGGGAAGGAACACACGTTGTGATTGAGGATGGGATTCAAGAGATTGAGGAGATTAGAAGAATTTGGAGGAAGAGGAATCGAGGCGGGTGAAGCCAGTTAGGATCCCAGAAGGCAAAACTCACCTTTGCCGGCAGTCACCACTGTAGTTTGGGCATCCTTAAATCCGGCCGACGATGTGTCCACAATGGGAACGACAAGATCCCATGATCACCGGCGGCGGCAGGTACCCTCACAGCTAGCGTTCTCCATCATGGTGCCTAGATCCGGCGGCGGCAGGTACCCTCGCAGCTAGCGTTCTCCATTGTGGTGCCTAGATCCGGCGGCCGCACCTCCTGCAACCGCTGCCAGCACGCCTCGGCCATCCAACCTCCAGCGGCGCTGGCGCGTGTGAAGGGACAGGGGTGGGGTGGCGGCGGTGCGCCGGCACTGCAGGGAGATGTGTCGCATGAAAAAATGCTGAGAAGGTGGGTCGTGGTTGCAGGGTAGGGTGGGCGGTTTGCACGCAGGGCCTACATGTCGGCGCGGTTAAAAGAAACATCGCATGGGAGGCAGAACCAAGGTGAGGCGAAAATTACCGCACCAAAAATTGTCCCCTCTTTAGTCTTTTTATTAGTTGTGGGAGGATTTACTTACAAGGTTCAAACTCCCTATATAGAGTATGCACAAGCATACCATTGGTCTGGACGAATTACTACCTTTTAGCACTACTAGTTTGTTCAGAGTGTTAAGACAGGCATTAAACTTTGTAGCTAAAATAGATAACAGATCCAAAAGGATCATACAACTAAAAAAAACATCATGGAAAAATAAGCGATTTAAATTTAGTCCAACATATCCCCCAGAATCTGAAAGTGGAGCTCACAAATAGGAGAGTGATTAAGCCCATAATCCTCGAGACTGCAATCTATGTCAGCATGTGTGTTTATATACCTAAAAGAATAGGAGGACAAAGGTGTGTGATTCCAGAAATTTCCCAAATCTTTAACAGAAATCTACTCATCCAGACAGCAGAGGATCTAAGGCTCACGGCGGACAGTTCTATGTCGGACTTAAAGATGCAGCATTTTTTTTAATGAGTCTATGAGAGAGTTGAAGCAAAGCCAAGCTAACAATTTAGGACAGGAGTGCGGGACTGTGTACAACTGCATCATTAGGATTCTGTTCTGTTCTGTGTTTACATACAGGTAAGAGTAACATTTAGCTAACATAGTCCAAAGAATTTGTGTGGCTAGAACAGTGATATTATGCTTGCAATATTTTGCAATATCAGCCTTCCATCAGCCAAATTTGATGTTAGCTACAAAAATACCTCTGGAAGGGCTGGGATTGAGTGTCTCGTTCTTTTGGCAGCTTGACCATGAGCATCTTGTTGAAAGGAAGAGCCCTTCCTTTTACCCGCTGATGAAGCAGCAATCGATCCATCTGCAGCCCACCAGATGCAGATAGGGAGGGTATTAAAAGTTGCTCTGTTGGGGATCTAATAACCGACTGAAACAGAATGCTGATCTCAGAATTTAAGCTCATGGTAGGGTAATACCAAAGTTCGGTAGCCGCCTCACATAATTTCAGAACGAATCAGTTAGCAGACACAGCAGACTTAAAAAAAAAGGTTCTAACTCTTAGAGATGATGAGATGCCAGCGAGTGCATAGTGAGGACCTTTACTCAGGATTGGGGCTCGGGTTTGTCGTTGGCGCCGCTGCCGGTCGCGCTGCAGGAACATGAATGAGCCGCTGCAGTGCCAGTAGCCCCATGGCCGGACGTTGGAATTTTTCGTGTCTGGGTTCCGTCCTCCCGTGCGTCGGATTCCGTGTCTGGGTTTTGAACTCAGCTTCGATTCGGATCCTATAAGGCGCGGGAGAAGATGCGGCGGCGCCGGGACCGCCACCGCCCGAGCGAGGGTACCTACGCCGCCGCTACGAGGGAGGAAATCCGGGAGAAAGGAACAACGAACAGAAGCAAATGATGCCCAAGAGAAGGCGCGGGAATGTATATGGGCTCGTTTGGTCGGTCTAGGAAGTCACTTTCAGCCTGTTTAGAGCCCGAATCCAGGCCCAGATAGGCCCACGATCACCCACCCCCTCACGCCACCCACAAGCCCACACGACAACTACGGTTTGGCTGACATCCGCCGCTGGAGCTCCGCCTCCGCCCTCCGCCCTCCGCCGCCGGCTCGGAAGTGATTTCTTGGCAGACCCGATATCGTCGTCTACTACACATGGGGATGTTGGCGCTGAACCGCCTCATGTCCTTGCAGCGCGGACGGCATCGGCGGCGTCGCTTGCAAATCCGAGCCCGGTGTAAGCCTCTTCCTCCTAACAGCCCCCGCTCGCCGCCAACGTTTGGTTCTGTCGATGTTTTCTTCACATTTTTGTTTCTCTGGTCGATCTCCAAAGTTTTGCAATTGTTTTCGTACGAGTAAGCAACGGGGATTTCAGGAGGGTGACGCCCTGCCTATGTTCCTCAGGGGAAAAAAATGTTAATTTTGGGAGGAGATCACAAGTGCTTGTGTGCTTTTCTGCTTTTTTTTTTCTTATGTTTATTCATGTGTCATGTCTCGGGTCTGGGCTTACCAGCTTTTTTTTTTCTGTTGCAGGTGGACTTATTACCTCAAGTGTTAAAAGAAAGGGATCACCCTGTCAACAAGATGTCGATGGAAAATCTCAAGCTGTTAAAATGATGAGGAATTCAATCCCAGACCTTCCTGAGGTAGTACCGATGCCTTGAACTCTGATGATGCAGCTTTATAGATTGAAAGCATAATATGACCTTGACTCTTCTCCTTGGTCTAAGATAATGCAAGGCTAGTTGCGTGCCATGATTTATAAACAGAGAGTATCTCTCAGTGCTGCTATTTGGTCATATCTGAGCTAATGGCAAACTTGACAATTTCTTCTGTAAAGGCTGGTAACATGTCTCTAAAATTTTACGCATAAGTGGAGGTGCTTTAATTAGTACTGTGTGCTCAGAGTTGCTACGATTGGATTCTTATTTAATAGCACTCGCTAACCTTTATGATTCCCAACTAGGAGGATTACTGAACTATTATAGGGAAAAAATGATGGCCAGAGGTTAGTTTTGCGTACAGTCAAACTAGGCCATGAACTCAAGGATTATTAATTTTGTGCATGTGTCTATGTCGCTAGTTGCAACCAAGTTCATATGGTCATTCGTTCGCATATTCTATACTGCATGGGTGTCCACTTATCCCGTATCGGATGCGTATCTGATGTGGATATATGTTCGATACTGATATGTGGAGTACCGAGAAAAAAATAGGGGAGGGCTTGGGGGTAGCTTTATTGGCTTTTGGTTGGGTGGATTGCGTTCTACTGAGTTAGTAGGCTAGCTGGTAACAACCGTGTTGCATTACTTAGTTTGCCTATGGTTATGTTTCCCCCACACTATTTCCTATATAATGGCAATGCACCATGTGATTGTGTGGAGAGCTACCTGGGTTACAATGTTTATTCCGTATGCTGTGTGCATGTACTGTTTTCCTTCAATTGCAGTAATGGCTTTACAATCTCAATGTTGATGTTTTATCTAATGCTTCTGTGTGCAGGAAATATTGTTTCACATACATAGCTTGATGCCAATGCGTGATGCTGCTCGGGCTGCTTGTGCATCTCGTGCCTTTTTGCATTCCTGGAGATGTCATCCAAATCTCATCTTCAATAAGGATACGGTTGGCTTGAAGATAAATGGGCGTGGAGAAAATTTCCATCACAAAATTGCTCGCATTCTTAAAAAGCACTCAAGGATTAGCTTGAAAACGTTCAATCTTGACTACAGTTACATGTGCGGTTTTGATGGTTCTCGTTATTTTGATACTTGGCTTCAGATTGCTCTTAAACCAGGCATTGAAAAACTTACCCTCTGGTTGCCCAGATCAAAAAAAATATACAACTTCCCATGCGCACTTTTGTCAGATGGGGTTCGAAACTCACTTCAGTACCTTAAACTTCATTTTATTGCCCTCCATCCTACTGTTGAACTTGGCCCATTGAGAAGTCTAACAAGTCTGCATTTTTCCCATGTGAGTATTACATGGGATGAGTTAGAGTGCCTGCTTTGCAATTCTCTTGCTTTGGAACAGCTAGAGCTGGAATCATGTGCGGAGATTATTTGCCTAAAGATACCTAGTTCCCTACAGCGGCTCAGCAGCCTTAGTGTTTCTAGTTGCTATAGACTTCAAGGGATAGAAAGCAAAGCTCCAAATCTCTCTAGTCTTTGCCTTAGTGGACACAGGTTGAACTTTTCGCATGTGGAAACGTTACAAGTGAAGAAACTAGCCATGGATTATCCAAACTTCATCTGTGATGCTCGTGGCAAACTGCCATCCAGTATGCCAAATCTTGAAGCTCTTGACATAATTTCACAGGCTGAGGTATTCTCTCTACAAGATAGGGTTTTCTTTGGTAGTGATATCTACGGATTACATTGTTCATAACTGGTGTAATGTATCTCACATGACATTTTTTGTGTAGGTGGTTGATGCACCCATGCTGCCTACCAAATTCCTCTACCTTAAGCACCTAGCCATCTGGCTGCTGTTATCACCTGTTTCGCGTCCATATGACTGCTGCTCTCTGGTTTCTTTCCTTGATGCATCTCCTTTCTTGGAGACTTTTGCATTAGATGTAAGCACTGGCTCTGTTCATTCATTTAATCATCTAATCATCCAAAGCTATTTGATTAGTCTGGTACTTTTAATTGAATCATCTTATCCTTTTCATGCTCAGGTGTTTCAGCCACATATGTTGTATCAATCTGTTTTTGAGGATTCACAACTGAGACACATGCCTGCATGCCACCATGGCTCTCTCCAGAGTGTGAAGATCAGCGGTTTCAGCTCTGCAAAGTGCTTGGTTGAACTAACCTGTTATATTCTAAAGAATGCGATGTCACTTGAGTGTCTTACGTTGGACACCATATATGGCTATAGGTGTGGTGAAGGTAAGCAAGAACATTGTCATACCTTGACAGCTGATTTTTTCAAGGAGGCCCATAGAGCGCTCTCGGCTGTCAGAACATACATTGAGGAAGAAGTTCCATCTACAGTCAAATTAACTGTTTTAGAGCCTTGCTGTCGGTGCCATGCTAGTGCAATGTGTATGTCCTAGAGGAGGAAAAGGGCAGATATCATCTGTCATCATGGCTATTTCCATTTATAATTTTGAATGTGCCATGATTTGTTTCTCGAACTATTTATGGCTGTTGTCCCAAATGTACAACAAATCTTATTTATCTTTTGATGAGGCATGGTTTGTTTCTGATTTAGCAGACCTATTTAATGTTTACCTTTGTAGTAAGTATATTATATTTGATATGTTGATTTGTTTGTATTGATAAGCTTACAATTTGTGTATCTGCTTAAGGATAACATTTTCAGGTGCAATATGTGTTGTAATTCATTAAGATATATTGTTATTGGCAGTGTCAGCAAAACTTGGTGCTCAATCTACTGCAACCATCCCGCTATCTGACTGAGTTCTTAACTTAGGGGCTGTTTGCATCACCTAGGAGGACTAGTAGTTAGTCCACTAGTTGCTAGACCTAGTTGTTAGGTGACTAAAGTTTAGTTTTGTGTTGTTTGGATACATGGACTAGTAGCTTTTAGTCCACTTTAGCTCTGTTTTCTGAACTAGTGAACTAATTATTAATTGAGTATGGACTAAAAATTAATCCTCCCATTAGTCCACCTGATTGGATAGCCTTGGACTAAATTTTTTAGTCCCATTATCCAAACAGGCCCTAAACCACCTATCTGATGGATGTGTCAAATAAGGGAAGGTCATAACTAATGTGAATTATGCTATTCTTCTGTTGGGGCCAAACTAAGTACAAACATGTGGCTGTGGCCATGACCCAGGCAATAAACCCTTACTTGAAAACAAGCCACACCTGGAACGTCTCAGATACCACAGGCTGCCGCCACCACAGTGTTGACATCTCAGCTTACATTGCGGCGGGCATCCATGTTCTCTCTTGGCAGCAAAAGAGTAGCAGTACCGAGTAGGAGAGGACTGCAAGCCATTGGGAGAGATCTACGAGGTCACTAAACACTTAGCATGAATTCTTTATTTCTTATGAGCTCAACATGGATGGAGTCGTAATGTGTCTCTGTGTGGTGATTGGAATGGCAGTAAGGTTCATGAAGACAAGGACTGCAAGGAGAACAAGGAGTTTGCATTTGTCACCTTCAAAGACAAGGTTGCGGTAGAGCGTACGATCAAGGATGCGCAAGATAGGGAGTACATAGTAAGGTAGCAAGCACCTAGCATGACCCTCCAAGCTTCTGATTGTTTGGCATAACATGAGTTTTTGGTAACGTATTATGCATTTATATTAGTTGGTTTGGTTGTGCGGGGGAGATGACATTGTGAAGCATTTTGTCACAGGCAAAGCACAGCTGTTTATTGGTGCCCAATGGGCAAACAGAGGTAGATCTTACAAACATTATCAAGGGGAAGGAGCCAGGTGTTGTGAATATTGAGATGTTTAAGGTGTACTTTGTGATTCTGTTCTTGTTTTCATTCACACAGCACAAGTTGCAGATACCTTAACAATGAGATGCTGTCGCACAGTATCAGTATGAACTGAACTGTAACCTGGGCTTCCTCTTAGTTTAGTATTATAACCATGCTTGCGCAGACTATGCCAGCCTTAACTGTCACCACCAAGCTTCAAGGTTTATGGAAGTCATTGACTCTGAGCTGGCCTTAACTTAATGGTTCAACAGATGCTTCATCTGCATCTGTTCAGGTAAAACATTGTCCATGACCCCAAAAATATCAACTTATACATTGTCATACTTCAAGGTTTAGGTCATTTGATTTTACAGCACATAGTTTTATGGAAATGTGCCTGCCATTCTGGAAAGTGGGCACTTCAAATGTAAATGAATTACTGTTCTTACTTTTTCTGTTGTCACATAATTTGTTGGAAACAAGCTGTACCATGCGAAAAATAAAAACATAGAAGTATGAAGTATTTGTGCTAAATGGTAACATTTACTAATTAGTTGTTTCTCACTTGGATAGTCACTACCAAGCTTGAAGGTTGATGGAAGTTTGACTTTGAGCTGGGCTTAACCTAATGGTTCAACAGATGCTTCATCTGCAGCTGCTGAGGTAAAACCTTGTCCATGACCCAAAAAAATATCAACTTATACACGTATTGTCATACTTCAAGGTTTAGGCCATTTTATTTTACAGCCTACAGTTTTATGGAAATGTGCCTGCCATCCTGGAAAGTGAGCACTTCAAATGTATTACTGTGCCTTTTCTGTTGTCATATCATGTAATATGTTGGAAACAAGCTGTACTATGGGAAAAATAAAAACATAGAATTATGAAGTGTTTGTGGTACGGTAGCATTTACTAATTAGTCGTTTCTCACTTGGATAGTTGGATGAAAGATTTAGCACTTCCTTAAATTCAGGGAGTTTAAAGTGTTTTACAGAGAACTAGTGCTATGTTTGTAGGCATGATTTCTAGTGCCTAATTAATCTCTGCTTAAACTGCCTTAGATAGCTCACTGCATTGGGCGATCTGGGCAGCTGCTTTATTGCGTTTAGTTGCAGTACATGGCTATAGTGCGTGAGACTCCATGAATCTTACGGCCTGTTTGTTTGAGCTGCAGCTTTTGTGCTTTTCGCTCAAAAGCTGGCTTTGGCTTCTCTCTGTTGGCCTTTTAGCTTTTGTTAATATTTCTTTAATAATTTCTCAGCACATCAAAAGCTAGAAAAAACTGCTCTCAGCTTGCTTTTCAGATTTTAGTTCACTTCACAGAAGCGCTTTCCAGCTTTTCAAAAGGCGGCTCAACAGCGGGGGGCTGTTTGCATGCTTTTGGCTAGCAGAAGCCAGACAATATCTTACACTTAAAATAAAATTGGGCGTATATTGAATTAGATGTTTCAATCACCAAAAAATGCTCATTTGATTGCATTCCAAGTCTAGTACCATGGGAGCGCTAGAATAGCTATTTAACAATTCCATCTAACCATTCTTTTCATAATGTATTCCAATGACACAAGTAGACATAAATGCACTGTGGATTGAGCTTCAATCTGCTATGTTAGGAAATGACTGCAAAATTTGCTGTTCATTGTATAGCAATGTTCAAAAAGGTGCTCGCCTAGGCGCGCTTACATGCTGGATGAAGGTTGCCGCCTCGCCTAAGGCGTAGGCGACGTCCACCCAGATTCAAAGCCGCACTGCATGAGGGAGGAAGCTGCGCTGTGAGCAGATGTGACCGTTGTGGGAGGACTGGCAGATGGCGGGCGGAGGTCGCTGATGGGGGAAGACCAGCGGACAGCAGGCAGGGGTCGCCTGTGGGGGAGGAGCGGCGGGCGGCGTGCCGAGGAGGGAGGGAGGGATGGACTTGGGCTTTGGGCTGTTTACTGTTTTATTATGGGCCTTTCTCTTCTGTGAAGTATGTACGTCCACCCAGATTCAAAGCCGCACTGCATGAGGGAGGAAGCCGCGCCGTGAGCGGATGTGACCGTTGGGGGAGGAGGACCGGCAGATGGCCGGCGGAGGTCGCTGATGGGGGAAGACCAGCGGACAGCAGGCAGAGGTCGCCGGTGGGGGAGGAGGAGCAGCGGGGGGCGCGCCAAGGAGGGAGGGAGGAGGGACTTGGGGGCTTTGGGCTGTTTACTGTTTTATTATGGGCCTTTCTCTTCTGTGAAGTATGTGTGTAAACGCCTTGAGAAGTGGGAGCGCTCAGGAGCGGCGGGTCACCGCCTAGCGCCTTCTTGAACCTTGTGTTGGCCGATTTGCATGTCAATCTACTAACTGACTTGCCATGGGCTCAACATGTGCCAGCTCCCAGCTGTATAAATTTATGAATGAATGCTCTGTTTGCTCAAAGGCATTCTTGGCTTGTCAACTTTCATTTGCTGAACTGGAGAGTTCACATTCAAATTCCTTTTTCTTTTGGGAAAGATCTTGAATATTTACTGCAATTACGCAGGTGAAGGCTGGAGACAATATGTGAAGAACCTACCTGAGGATTTCTCTGAAGAGAATTAAGGAGCTTTCTGACAAACATAGAGAGGTCACAAAAAGCGTACCGCCACATGCAAGGCTGGCATTAGAGGGATGCTTTGTTCATTTTGCTGAAACGTCAAGCTCACTCTTGTGAGCCTGGGGGGCTTGTTGGTATTTAGGTCCTCAAGTCTGGTTGGCCTTTGTGAGTGCGATGGTGCTATGTTGGCTACAACAGTCTGAGCCAAACAAACCTTGGGCAGCATTTTTTTTTATTCAATCCTGTAGCTGTGTCCAATCCCTTTTTTCCCTAAGCAGTGGTGACAGGTGGCAAGATAGATGGCTGCATGGGCAACACATGAAAGATTTAGCTCGGTGCATATTGAAGATTTAGCTCCCTGCCTATATGCACGGGTACCTATGAAAAGAGCAAATAAGAGAACGGTGGAGTCTCTGGCAGTGGATTCAGGGTTGTGCTATCATCTCCATACTATCTTGTTCTTTGGGACTTGCTTGCCGAAGTGCAGCTGCAACCAGGCATCCCAGATAAGAATGTTTGGCACCTCTCATGTACAGCAAATATTCAGCTAAGGTGGTGTATATGTTCCATGGTGCAGCAGATCCTTGTGTGCGCATTTGGAAATCCTAGGCGCCTGGAAGCAATTTCTTCCTCTAGCTGGTGGCTCAATCGCTGTTGGACAGCTGACTGTTTAGTGTGCTGAGGTCTCTTGTGTCCTGAAATCTGCCCTTTCTGTGACCCAGAGCAAGAACAAGAGACTATCAAGCACCTGTTATTGTGCATTTGCCCCCGTCCCGGATCTTAGGGCCGTTTTGCCAACTGCGGGAAATTTGGATTTCATGATGGAGGAAAAGGCGAGGTGGAGGGTGGAGAGTGTGTACAATGCATTGGTGGGATGAAGGTGCTAGCTTGGCTGAGATAGGAAATTTCATGTGTATGCTAGATTTGGTTCTAGTGCTCCGATCCTTTTTGGGTTCTGTCAGACAATTCTGAATTGGCCTTGCAGCCTCTCCCCTCGACTCCTGGACCTGGACAACTTTGATGAATGGTGGTGTAGAGTTTGCTTTGCTGTTAGTGGTCCTATCCTATCCCACAAGGACCGAATTTGTTGTTTATCTTGGGAGTGTGGTCTGTGGAAACACACTGAATGTGTTTCAATGGTGTTTCTCCAAGACTAGTTACTTGGGAGGAATGGTGTTTGCTCTGCTGTTAGTGGTCCTATCCTATCCCACACGGACCTTTTTGTCTTGCTTGGGAGGAATTTCTGGTGCATGACAGGAGCCAAGAGGTAGCTACGGAGGCTCACTTCCCTTAGGGCTTCCACAACGGGGAGCTCCGAGCTAGTCGATTTCATACGTGGAGGTGAGAGAACAACAAAAATCTCAATTGCTAGCGACTGGTTTGGCGCTAGGCTTGCACGCTTCCCTGTATACCGTCTCGGTTAACATGGCCCTACATCATAGCTAACGAGTTTTTCTTCTTTCTTTGTTTCACTCAATGCCAACTCAGCTGCTGATTTGAGCGGACTGCTGTGGACGCCCTTACTGCGTCTTAGCTACAGAGGCTCACTTACTGCTTCTAGCTATGGATTTATACTTTGGGCTCGGTCGGTCTTCTCTCTCAAGCTGCCGATTATAGTTTCCTATTAACTGACAGCATGTTCGTGAAATCATAACAGGCAGGGTTTATTATATCTGTGATCTAATCATCTTGTTTTCACATAAGGCAAAGTTACTACAGGGTTGGCAAGAAGTAGATACCAAATTTTATTGACAAACTGTGCATCAGATCCACTCACCAAAACTTACTCCCTCCGCCCCAAAATAGATGTCATTCTCGCTTCCCGAGAAGTCAACATTTTAAAATACCTACAATTATATAATATATAAATATTTATGCTAAGTAATTAGTATCATTGGAAAGATCTTTAAGTCTAGTTTTTAACAAATGCATTTGAGACGAAAAATGTCAGACGTTTTTTCTATAAATCTAATGTTTCGAAAGCTGACCTATGACGCATCCCATAAATAATATCTAATATGACGAGCGGGAGTAGCTCCATTCTCCATCGTAAAACACACAAAGACGTTAGTTTCAGACTTCACAATAGGAGATAGCAGAGTTGAGGATAAGAATAGTATGTTTATTCAGTAATGGCAAAACACCAAAAGTACTATAATACCAAGTACTGACCAATACACGGTCATACACAAAGGGTTGGCTACAACCGCAACTGGTGGAGACAAATGGTGGGGGTTTATTTTGGGATTGGGTTACCTTTGCTTGACCTGTATGAGAAAATTATTAGAAGCATGTGGACAAACTAAATAATATTAATCTCAAACATACTCTGAACTCGTCCCTTTTTAAGCCATGGATGGCCTGCCGCTGAAGAGCTTGGGCGCCGAGACCCACGCTAGAGGGCCTCCATGTCGAACTAAGGGAATATGAGTCATAGTTTGATTAGCCGCCGCCTCCGGTTGTTGCTCACCACACGAGAATTTATGCAAGGAAAATCCCACACAATGCGAGGCTATTTATATCTTCAAATAATTTTGTTAAAAAAAACTAGACTTTCGAAAAACCGTCTAACGAACACATTAAAGTTTTTCAAACCGCTTAATCTACCCCTGGATGGCAACTAATCGGGCAATCCAATGGAAAGAGAGGACATTTGATGTCATTTATTAGAACATCCTGACTTGAGAGGCCGAAGAGGATGCCATTTGACCCTCTTCGTTCTCGGGATGGCAGTGAGTGATCCTTCCTTCGTCGCGGCCGGCTGACAGTTGCCAAGATTTCGCGACGAAGCCGCAGACCACCGCCGGGACCTAGCCGGCCATACCATATTATATGCTCATGCCTCTTCTGCGCGTTCTGCCCTTGGACTCATGCATAGATCGAAGTGCGCGAGCAGGCCTCATGACCTGGAGGCCTGTGGTCTCTTTGTTTAATGGACGCGCCCACACCCAAAATCCGATTTTATAGTTGAGAGGGTTCAGTATTCCACCCCTCATAGTTAAGGGGGTGATATAGATTTTTTTCTAAAATTAAATGAGAAGTTGATGTCTGCAGTATGTAAAACACACACACGCGTGCGCGCAGCTATGCTGATGTGACCTGCTGTGGCACTTTTACAGCTTGCATTGTTATGGCATCTAAGAACAAAGCACTTATCAGAATGCCAGATTAAGAAAAAACTACAGCATAATGTATCCGTACTATGTGCACATCTATGTCCGGGTATGTGCACATCTATGTACGGTCAAGAAAGTGTCATGCGTAGATTATTCGAGAAAAAAAAAGTGTCAGGTACATCCGCTAGTCCGGTTTCAGATTGTACAGAGCATCAGAAGTAGTACTTAGTACACAGCAAGTCAGTATCAAACAAAAACCACACTCGCAAGCTAGGGAGTGGCGTACGAACACAATGGCGCCGGCGACGATGCGGCAGACGTCGATAGGGACTGGGGCCGCGGGACCACTGGCGGCCCCCACGCTAGGGGCAGAGGACGGACGGCTGGGATGGTCGTCCTGGGTGGCTAGCTGATCGGACGCCATGGACAACCTTGGATGCAAACGGAGGAGGACCGGGTCGAAGTGGCTTGCCCCAACCGCAGAGCCGCCAACGGCGACTATATGAGCAAGCGTGCGCTGGCGAGCGGCGCGACGGCGAACTATATGACCGTGCGTGCGTGCGCGTGACGAGCGGCGCGAGACCGCTTATGGGTGCGCTCCGGTCACTGGAGCTGTAAGTAGAGCACGCGTGCGTGCGCGTTCATGGCGTAATAACCACGCAGGAAGGATGTTGTCGTCGACGTGCTCCCCTGAGTCCGGTCCACCGCGCTCTAAGGAAGACGAAGGCCTTCGCATGGCGCTGTTCCAAGGGCTGCAAGACACCGATCGATCGACGAGTCATCAATGGGCGACGACGCACAAGCAGGATATGGCTTGGATCTCGCCGTCGCCGGCGAGCCCGAGTACAAATAAAGGCCATCAACGACGTCGGCAAAAGCGATGCGGCAGAAAACCGGCCGCCACGCGTAGAGTCAAGCGGCGTATGCGGACGCGGACGGGCTGCCCGCAGCTAGCGGCGCCGTTTGCAATCTCGTCGTCACTTCGTCAGTCAAAAGGTCGCCACTTCATCAGTGACCAGATTGTCTGTTGCACTGCATCAGTCAGTGACAAGCAATACTAAGTGCAACTGACAAATTAGTATTTATGCTCGCCACTTCGTCAGTCAAAAGCTCGTCTACCGTCTACTCCCTCGGACAGACTGATGAACTGCAAATCCGGTTGGGAACAGAACGAGGATCATATTAAATACAACAAAGCAACTGACCAGATGTAATCAAAATCTGGAATTCAGATTAGAACAAGTTTACAAACTCGACGTGGAAATGAGGATCTCTCCCTCTTCATGATGTTAAACTGACGACGTCACACCACATGTGGCCTCACAGGCTCACAGCAATGACATCCGTTGAAGAATTCTCATCTTTGTTGCCAACTATCTCAGGTTCTCAATATCGTTTTTCTTTTCCGAGGAAATCAACGTGCCATCGTTTTCTTCGCCTTCCTACCTCTCTTTGCAGGTTGAGTTTTTCTTGCGCCGCCCTTTTCAGGGCCTTTTCCTGCAACCTTTGCCTTCTTCGGTGCCTTCCCCTGAATGTCACAGGAATCGGATTAGATTACTATCATGTGCACTATGATGCTGCTACAAGCATTATTCCAGATTTCAACTTCTAAGAAAATTGCAACACACTAACAGTTAGCAGCAAACATGCATGGAAGGCAGATGTACAGCAAGCTGAAATCTGGAGTGTCGGCTATCTTTGACAAATTTACCAAACTTGTTGGTATCATGTTCTACAACATTTTTTGTTATGGTTCTGTGAAATAATTCTTTCATCGAGCATGTCAACAGCAAGGAAGCATAAAAAAAAAAAAAAAGAACAGTGCTACTGTGGCTCATTCAAATTCCAGATAAACACAATCCAATACAGAATTTGCAATCATTGCGAATCTGCATCAGCACCAGCAAATGGAAACTTCTGTACATAACAACTATCCAGATTCTAGCTATTCATAGTTGCAGATTAGTTATTAGAACCAAGAAAACACACCACTGTTTTCTCTGCTATCCTTTTGGTCTTTGCTTTAGGTTGACCATCTTCATTATTCTGGTCATTTTGATTAGCCTGTGGTTGATAGAGTTTTTCACCCTACTCGTCTGAATCAAATGTGAATCCATCAAGGGTACCTAAACAGATGATAGATCTTTATTATTGAGATTTGGACCACAACTTCAAGAAAAGCCGGGCTGTTACTCATAGTTCACATTAAAAGACTGAAGTTACAGCCACAATTGCAAATGCACCAGGAAATAGCTCGACAGGAGCATGCTTACGGGTCTATGCAGTATGCATTCCACCTTTATCATTAAAAGATGCTCTGGAGAAAAATGAATTCATATTTGCCTGCGCTGCCCTGCAGAAACAGTTGGGCACCTTCCAGTAGTCTCTGCTTCAAATAAAATGGACTGCGGTTCCAGTTATAACCCTTGTTCCAGTTGAATTATAGCCTCTATCTGCACAGAAAAAAAACAGTGGGTGGACAATGGTCGATAGTTGCCTTGGAATGGAAGTGGCGTTGAGAGATGCTCGAAATTATGACATGTGTAAATTAACATAGTGGATGGCTCAAGCATGCATGCAAAATTAAGTTTATAAACTTTTGCTTCTAATTGTCCCACACTCACCTGAAAAAAAAATACATCGAGGATTAAACACTAACACAAAAACAATAACCTCTACTTGGGTTTGGAACATAACTTACAACACAAAATGCCCTGGATGGAACTACTGTTGTTTTGTATATTGTTCCTGTATGAGTATGGACAGAAGGAAGTCTTGGAATATTGCATCAAGATTTAAGACAAAACAGGGCTGGTTTCAAATGCTCAGGCAGAGTTTTAGTATGATATTTGGCCTTGGACATCCTTTGACAGATTAAATCATTACTATTTGAAATTACTATCCTCCCAACCGCACCAATATCTCCACTCAATTCTATCGTGTCGTCATCACATTCAATCGATGCCTAGAAAGAAAACAAGCAAACAGAACAAGGGTTATAACTTGGGAAATATAAATAAAATAGAAATTACTTAAATCATTTTTGGTCAATCAGTTAAGGAAATTAAGTGCAGCTCTCATGCCATCATGCATTGTTCAAGTGGGAAAAAAGGTGTGTGGCTATTGTGGTTTAGTCCATTCTCCCATTGTCAAATCATTGTTCTGTACAGGTGGACATACATAACATATCGTACATAAATAAGTATCTATATATGTCATGTCTCATGATTGCACCAGTACACACTATATAATTGATATTCCTTGCACAACAATGCTAAAAAGACATTTCTTCCAAGAATAAGAATATATAAATATATTAAGGGGGAGATAGCATGTCTGTTCATAACATTTTGCTGCAAACATAGAAATTTTAATGAGAGATCCTCTTAGAGTTGAGCATTCCTTTGAACGTTGAACTTTATCAGGAAATATTAATGGTAACCTCGTGGAGAGATGGGTGACATGGCATATTACAGAATTTTGTGTGAGTTTATCTTGCGTCATCCTTAGCATCTCCATTTTGATGTCCCAATGTGTATATGTTCAACCATGTCATTCCAAATCTGAGTGATAAGTTATCAAGTACCAATTGAAATGGAAGTCATATTAAAGTGCCTTAGTACCTGCTTGGTCTGGACCACCTTTTGTTCCAGCAACCTTTGTTTATTCAGTCTTAGTTTGCTGAGCATCCTTTCTCTTGGCAGTGCTAAGTGAGTCCTCTTCATGGTTATCTTCACCAGCCCTTGAAGGGCTGTTTCCTAGGGAAGCATCAGAACCAGATGGAAGTGTTACCATATCCTTCTTTGAAGTCTACAAAAGATATAAGACTACCCACAATGTATTGTTTTGCCGGTGCTTCAAACCCTTTTTTCTGTTTCAGCATCGGTGCCACACACTGCAGGATGAAATTGAAGCATCGGAAAACCAAGCACCGAGGAAAGTTCTTGCCTCGATGCTGAGCTGCTTTTAGAATTAAACAAATATATTTACAACAGTAGTACTTGAGGAAGAAAGGACATATTCTGATGTTCTAGGTCCCACCTGTACTATAAGCATCAATGTTGATCTGGTTGCTGGCATGGTGAAAACTTGGCAGGAGAATCTTTTCTTTGGCATCGACGACGCTGTGGCTAGTCTAATGTGCCAAAATTAACTACAAACTATAGGGCCAGCTTATTACAACTACTATAACATAGTGAATTTAAAACAACAAACACAACAATTGCAATGTCTGTCGATAGAAGCATGAGATCGCGGCCCAATATCCGTTTTATTCGGCTGTCGGGCGTTTTTTTATGGAAAAAGCTCACTTTTGCTCCCTCAATTTTCGCGAAAGCCGATTTACCTCCCTGAATTTCAAAACTTGACAAACAATCTCCCTCAATTTTTTAAACCATGCGTTTTACCTCCCTGGAGCGGTTTTGATGGTGGTTTGCTACAAGAATAGTGGTTTTCTCTTTTTCTTTTTTTATTTATTTTAGCTAAAAATTTGAAAAATCATAGCAAATCACAGAAAAATCATAAAATGAAAAATCAAATTTCGTTGGACTTCACATGAGTAGATCTATATAATAAATATATAATATGATATTCTTTAATATAAAGTTTTTGCTTGTATTTTTCTTTTTTATTTATTTTGATTGAATCTTTGAAAAATCATATTAAATCATAGAAAAATTATAAAATGGAAAATCCAATTTTTTAAACTCCATATGAGTAGATCTATACAATGGACATATAATATGGTATGCTTTAGTCCAATAAAATTATTATAGAAGCTAAATTTATAAATTATTTTAATTAATTATAGAAAAGCATAGATCTAAAGCTACAGTAAGAAGTTATACTAAAGTATATCATATTATATGTTCATGTGTATGTCTACTTATGTGGAGTCTAAGAAAATTAGATTTTTTATTTTATGATTTTTCTATGATTTACTATGATTTCTTAAATATTCAAGGTGATATAAATAAAAATAAAAAGACTAGCAAAAACTTTATACTAAAGCATATCATATTATATATTCATTGTGTAGATCTATTCATGTGAAGTCCAACAAAATTAGATTTTCTATTTTATGATTTTTCTATGATTTACTATGATTTTTCAAATTTTCAATCAAAACAAATAAAAAAAGAAAAAGACAAAACCACTATTACTGTAGCAAAACCGCCGTCAAAACCGCTCCAGGGAGATAAAATACATGGTTTGAAAAGTTGAGAGAGGTTGTTTATCCAGTTTTAGAGTTCAGGGAGGTAAATTGGACTTTCGCGAAAATTAGGGGAGCCAAAATGGATTTTTTTTCTTTTTTTATTTATTAGGGGAGCCCGGCTGCAGCCGGCTGGAATCCCCTTGCGTTGATTTGCCTGGGCTGCCGGCCACCAAAGTCTACGGTTTGGCCCACGAAGCCTTCTAGCGGCAAAGGTATGATCGACTGTGTGCGACGTTCGCTCAGTGAAAGAAAAATAGATAGATGACGTGACAGTTTCGAATATAGAAAAAAATAAAAACAATTTATTTTAGAGAAAGTCTAATCATGGATTTTTAGAATCTAGATTCTTAACCCTTTTTTTTGAGAAAAGAATCTATTCTTAACTAACCTGTTGAAATTGCTCGGAAAGCACATCTTGGCCCGGCCCATCGCCCCAGCCACCACCCACAGGCCCATCCTGTCTCCGCCGGAGTAGATTAGATAGATACGACACGACGCGCCCCCTCCGCCGCCGGCTCCAAGGAATCGTCGTCGACTACATGGGGATGTCGGTGCTGAACCGCCTCGTGTCCTTGTAGCGGCGTCGCTGGCAAATCCGAGCCCGGTGTCGGCGTAAGCCTCTTCCTCCTAACAGCCCGCTCGCCCTCGACGTTGGGTTACCTCCGTTCCGTTGATGTTTTATTCCCTTTCTAGTTTCTCTGGTCGATCTCCAAAGTGCTTGTGTGCCTTTTCCTGCTTCTTTGCACCCCTGATATTTTGTTCATGTGTCGGTCTGGATTACCATTGCCATCCTTTTTTTTTTTTTTTCCTGCTGTAGGCAGACTTGTTACCTCAATGGGTAAAAAGAAGGAGTCACCCTGTCAACAAGATGGCGATGGAATATTTCGAGCTGGTAAAATAATGAGGAGTTCAATCCCAGACCTTCCTGAGGTAGGAAGTACTGATGCCTTTTAGCTCTGATGATGCAGCTTCATAGATTGAGTTCTCCTCGGTCTGACTATTTCGACAATGCAAGGATACCTGCGTACTACATGATTTATAAACAGAGAATTCTGCTGCTATTTGGTCACATCATACACTCCTACGCTAATGACGAATTTGACAGTTTATTTATAATTGCATCTGTTCTTCTTCTGTAAAGGCTGGTAAAATGTCTGTAGAATTTTATGCGTAAGTGGTGGTGCTTTAATACTATGTCGATAACGTACCATATAATGGGTTGTTTTTAGCAATTCTTACTCCCACTATTCATTCATATAAGGTGTGCTTTGCCTGTCCAAATTCACAGTTTGACCTCCAATTAGTCTTATAACATGTGAGCAATGTCCTCAGAATTGGTATGATTATCTTCTTATTTAAAAGCCCGCTAACCTTTTATGATTCCCAACTAGGAGTATTACTGAACTATTATAGTGGGAAAAATGATGGCCAGAGGTTAGTTTTGTATAAGTCAAACTAGGCCCTGAACTCAAGGATTATTAATTGTGCTATGTGTCTATGTCGCTAGTGTTGTGCTGCAACCAAGTTCATGGTCATTAGTTCGTATATTCTATACTGCACGGATGTCCACTTATCCTGTATCAGATACGCGGTCGATACAGATATGTGGAGTATCAGCAAAACATTAAATAGGAGAGGGGTATGGGGTTTGCTTTCATGGGCTGTTGGGTGGATTGGGTTCTACTGAGTTAGTGGTCTAGCTGTTAACAACTGTGTTGCATTACTTAGTTTGCCTATGGTTATGCTCCTTCACACTATGTACCTATATAACTCAATGCACCATATACCATCTTGTGGAGAGCTACCTGGGTTGCAGTGACGTTCCATGTGCTTTTACTTTCAATCAATTTAAGTAATGGCTTTACAATCTCAATGTTGATGTTTTATCCAATGCTTCTGCAGGAAATATTGTTTCACATACATTGCTTGATGCCAATGCGTGATGCTGCTCGTGCTGCTTGTGCATCTCGTGCCTTTTTACATTCCTGGAGATGTCATCCAAATCTCACCTTCAATAAGGATACGGTTGGCTTGAAGATAAATGGGCGTGGAGAAAAATTCCATCACAAAATTGCTCGCATTCTTAAAAAGCACTCAGGGATTAGCTTGAAAACGTTCAATCTTGACTACAGTTACATGTGTCATTTTGATGGTGGTTCTCGTTATTTTGATAGTTGGCTTCAGATTGTTCTTAAGCCAGGGATTGAAGAACTCACCCTCTGGTTGCTTAGTACAGGAAAAAAATACAACTTCCCATGCTCACTATTATCTGATGGGGTTCGAAACTCACTTCAGTGCCTTAAACTCAGTTGTGCTGCCCTCCATCCGACAGTTGAACTTGGCCCCTTGGGAAGCCTAAGAAGGCTGCATCTGTCCTCTGTGAACATTACATGGGATGAGTTAGACTGCCTTATTTGCAACTCTCTTGCTTTGGAACAACTAGAGCTGGAATGCTGTGCGGAGATTATTTGCCTAAAGATACCTTGTTCCCTACAGCGGCTCAGCAGCCTTAGCGTTTCTAGTTGCTATAGACTTCAAGGGAGGATAGAAAGCAAAGCTCCAAATCTCTCTAGTCTTTGCCTTAGCGGACAGTGGTTTGTGAACTTTTCACATGTGGAAACATTGCAAGTGAAGAAACTAGCCATTGATTATTTTAACTTCATCGGTGATGCTCCTGTCAAGCTGCCATCCAGTATGCCAAGTCTTGAAACTCTTATCATTAATTCAGAGAGTGAGGTATTATCTCTACAAGATAGGTGTTCTTTGCTAGTGTTATCTTCAGATTACATTGTTCATACCTAGCGTAATTAATTATCTGACACATGACATTTTTTGTGCAGCTGGCTGATGCACCGATTTTGCCTACCAAATTCCTCTACCTTAAGCACCTAACCATCAGGTTGCGTCTATCATCTTTTTCGCGTCCGTATGACTGCTGCTCTCTGGTTTCTTTCCTTGATGCATCTCCTTCCTTGGAGACTTTTGTATTAGATGTAAGGCGTTGGCTCTGTTCATTCATTTTAATCATACAAAGCTTTCTGATTAGTCTGGTGCTTTTTAATTGAATCATCTTATCCTTTTCATGGTCAGGTGTATCAGCCACATATGTTGTATCAATCTGTTTTCGAGGATCCACAACTAAGACTCATGCCTGTACGCCGCCATGAGCATCTCCAGAGCGTGAAGATCAGTGGTTTCACCTCTGCAAAGTGCTTGATTGAACTAGCCTGTTATATTCTAAAGTATGCGGTGTCACTTGAGTGTCTTACATTGGACACCATGTATGATGGTTATAGGTGTGGTGAAGATAAGCAAAAACATTGCTATACCTTGAGAGCTGATCGTTTCGAGGAAGCCCATAGAGCGCTCTCGGCTGTCAGAACATACATTGAGGATGAAGTTCCATCTACAGTTAAATTAATTGTTGTGGAGCCTTGCTCCCGGTGCCATGCTAGTTGTGTATATCCTAGATGAGGATCAGCAGTCATCATGTAGTGCTATTTCCATTTAATTTTAAATGTACTATCATGCTTTGTTTCTCGGACTATTTATGGCTGTGGCCCCCAAATGTACTGCAAATCTAATCCATCTTTGGATGGTGCATGCTTCGTTTCTGATTTACCAGAACTATTTGATGTTTTATCTTTTTGTAGTATATGACATGTTGATTTGTTTATATTGATAAGCTAACAGTTTGTGTGTCCGGCAAGATGTGTTGTAATTCCTCATTGAGTCATTGTTACTGGCAGTGGCAGCAAAACTTGGTGCTCGTCTACTGCAACCATCCCTGCTATCTGAGTGAGTTTCTTGGCTGTTTTGGAAGGACTAGTTGCTAGTCTTTCTTAATGCTCGTTTCACAAATGTTTTTCTCAGCTCTATTCTCAGCCGGCGGTAAGTTTTGCTAGCAGTGTGTACGTATCCTTCCCCTCCTTTACAACAATTTTTTGGTCCAGTCACAGTTCAGACAGAAGAACAAAAAAAAAAAAATCACCTGTCCTGTACACACCCATCTTCAGATTGGCGGTTGGTCCTTTGGTCAACAAATCGAGTCCAGTGGATACTGGATAGAATATGGATGGATGGCCACAGAATTGCTATAGTAGCAGTAGTAAAAAAAATTACTACTGTAGTAATAGTAGTCCTCCGACAGTCTCCAGTGAGTCCTGTTGAGCCCGCCACAGTACACTGCATGCATGGCACATTGGCATGGAGTACAGTACACATGCGTGCCTCTGCTTTTGCTTTGGCGCCAGACTCACTCTGCTTTTTGAAAACTAAAAAATGCCGACCGGTCGCTGGGACCCTAGCGAGACCATAGGACCATAGAGTAGCCCTCCTCTGTTCTCTCCTCGCCGCCGTGCCCGTGGGCCGCGGCAGCCGGCAGCTTTTTCTCCTTTGCGCCGCACCGCACCGGCGGCCACCGGCCATAGTAATTTCCATCTGCTGCCGTGCCGCCACTAGTGCCTTTCTTTGGCTTCCCGGGGAGGGAGGAGGGAATTCGAGGAGGGAACAAGGAACCAAGTAGTACGGCGTCGATTCAGGCGGCCGCCCGGAAGGAAACCGCCGGATTAGGAGAGGACATTGGTCCTGCCTGCAATTTTGCATCTCAAATAGGCAAAGAAATAATAAGAATACAAAGAAGCTAAGGCTTCCCGTGAATGTTTAGTGGCCTTGGAAAGGGACAATGAACAAGGATTAGTGTAATATGCCAGTGGGCAGTGGATCCAAAGACAAGACTTGGTTACAAATAGGTTGTTTGGCTGGTCATATAGTCGGCTCATAAGAGTATAAGACACTATAAAAACTTTATTGTTTGAACAGTTAATAAGTCTGACTAATAAGATAAATAGAATAAAAATTTTTAGTGGCCCTGAAAAAGGAAAAGGACCTGCATTTTCTCTTTGTGGAAACTGGAAACATAACACCCCTGCATTTTCCTTTTCGCGAGACACGACCCAGGACCTAGTATTTGTCTTCGTATCATAAACAATTGCTCACACTTCCAGACGATCATTCGTCAAGCCGAAAGTCACTCCGGTCAAATTTGCGGTCTTCTTTGGATTCTTTCGTTGTCCCTTTTCATCTGTTAGTTAACTCCTACATATTCAAAAAAAAAAAAAAATTCCTGCATGCATGCACAGCACTCCACCCCACTGCATCATGTCTCCCAACTCCCCGTTTTCTCGCAGCTGATACCGGTCTTGCTTCCCACAAAAAAGCAAGCTTGGGTTCCAACTAACTTAACCGTCATTGCCGACCGCTCCCCTTCTACAAATAGGAGACGCGAGGCCACTGTCACAGTCTCACTCCCCAACTCCCACCAGTCCACACTACCCAGGCGGCCGGCCGCCATGGAGCAGCCCCGGAGCAGGCAGCTCAGCCCGTGCGCCGCCGCCGTCCTCCTGCTGCTCCTCCTCGCCCCGTCCCTCGCCGCGGCCTTCAACTACGCGGACGCGCTCACCAAGTCCATCATCTTCTTCGAGGGCCAGCGGTCCGGCAAGCTCCCCCGGGGAACCGCATGCCGTGGCGCGGCGACTCGGGCCTCACCGACGGCGCGCAGCGCGGCGTGGACCTGGTGGGCGGGTACTACGACGCCGGCGACAACATGAAGTTCGGCCTGCCCATGGCGTTCACCACCACGATGCTGGCGTGGAGCGTGGCGGACTTCGGCAAGCACATGGGCGCCGCCGGCGACCTCCAGCACGCGCGCGCCGCCGTGTGCGCTGGGGCGCCGACTACCTCCTCAAGGCGGCGACCTCCACCCCAAACACGCTCTACGTCCAGGTCGGCGACCCGGGGCAGGACCACCGGTGCTGGGAGCGGCCGGAGGACATGGACACGCCGCGCGCCGTCTACGCCGTCACCGCCTCCACCCCGGGCTCCGACGTGGCGGCCGAGACGGCGGCGGCGCTGGCCGCCTCCGCGGTCGCGTTCCGCCGGTCCGACCCGGCGTACTCGGCCCGCCTCCTCCCGCGGCGCCGTCGTGGCGTTCGAGCTCGCCGACCGCCACCGCGGGTCATACAGCGAGGGCGCCCTCAGCGCCGCCGTCTGCCCGTTCTACTGCTCCTACTCCGGGTACGAGGACGAGCTGCTCTGGGCGGCGGCGTGGCTCCACCGCGCCTCTCGGGAACGCGACGTTCATGGCGTACGTGCGCGCCAACGGCGCCCAGGACGGCGCCGGGAACGACGACTACTCCTTCAGCTGGGACGACAAGCGGATCGGCACCAAGGTCCTGCTGGCGCGCGGCGCGCTCCGCCGCGACCGGAGACGGGACCTCCCCGGGCTGCAGCTCTACAAGGCGCACTCCGACAGCTACGTCTGCTCGCTCGTCCCCGGCGCCGCCGGGTTCCGCGCCGGGCAGTTCACCCCGGCGGGCTCATCTACCGGGAAGGCGGCAGCAACATGCAGTACGTGACGACGACCACGTTCCTCCTCCTCGCCTACGCGAAATACCTCCGCTCCGCCGGCGCCACCGTTGCCTGCGGCGGCGGCGGGGGAGGTGGCGCCGGCGGAGCTCGTCGCGCTGGCGAAGCGGCAGGTGGACTATATCCTCGGGAAGAACCCCGCGGGGACGTCGTTCATGGTGGGGTTCGGGGAGAGGTTCCCGCGCCGGCTGCACCACCGCGGCGCGTCCCTGCCGTCGGTGCGCGCGCACCCGGGCAGGATCGGCTGCGACCAGGGGTTCGCGTACCTCCACTCGGCGGCGCCCGACGCGAACCTGCTCGTCGGCGCCGTGGTTGGTGGGCCCGACGCGCGGGATGGGTTCGTGGATGACCGGGATGGGTATGGGCAGACCGAGCCCGCCACCTACATCAACGCGCCGCTCGTCGGCGTGCTCGCCTACTTCGCCGGCACCGCCGCTGCCAAGTACTGAGTGAGCGAGCTGCTGGTGATGGTTGCCACGGGTGTCGTGTCGTGTCCATGTCCGTGTCCGTCGAGTCTCGTGTGCGTAGGGTGTAGTGGGTCTAGTCGTGTCGTGTGACAGTGTGGGAGCGCCGCCCGGGGCACAAAAAAAAAAAGGGTAGCCTTGGCCGGAGAGAGCTCCCCCGTCAGTCGTGCTCGTGCCGGGTCTAGTTGTGCCCGTGTTTGTTTGTTTGTTGCTACAGTACTACTGGGTGTACCGTGTACGTGTATTTCGCCGATTCTGCCGGCGCTATTGGGACGGATTAAGGACGGATTTGGGGATGGATCCATGTGCTCGTACACGTATTTACTGCGCATTAGAGATAGTTTTATAATGATTAATTTATTTTATTATTTACATAAAAATTTTAAATGCGCATTAGAAATTGTTACTACGTTGCACCGTGGTCTTTGCACGACGAATCGACGATACGGGTGTCAAGTGCCAACTCCCTGTTGGGTTACTAGACCTGGTTGGTTCGACACGTACCATAGCTGCTTCTCTCGAGTCTCAACCGTAGAGCCCCGATCCAACGGCTGCCCAGACAAAAAGTGACCAGGACCCCATTTTCAGGAGGCGGGAGACCTTCAGGCCGTCGCGCGCGCAGATTTCCCGCGCCGAGCGCTTCTGGGATATTGCCGCGCCCAGTACCCTGCCGCTCTGCGTCCCTTGCGCTGCGCTGTGCTGCAGTGCAGCAGCCTCATGTTCACCCCGTTGTTCCCCGTTGTTGGCAGTTTTACTGGAACCTATGCTGTTGCTGCTCTGTTCTAGCTGGTCAGAGAGAAATTTGGACAGGATAACAGTAGTCTTTTCTATCTAACTAGACTTTTATAACGGCCTATAGTATGAATGGTTGTGCACTTGAAATTTGTATAACAGTAGTCTTTCTTGCTTGGATAAAATTTGTATTTGTGGGCATTGTCCTGTTGCTGCTGCTTGACTGCTTGTGAGAAAGAATCTCTGTTCAGCCTTAAGCTGAAAACGGCTGATTTTTATGAGAACACTTGAAATGGCAATAAGCTGAAACGAAGAGTAACTGTAATAAAGACAAAAATGTCAATTGCTGCTCCTGCACCAAGATAAAAAAAAGGCAATGGATCGCTCAATACGTCAGAAATTCTCTCCAGTTAGATGAGGCCAACAACGCTCGGTCCACGGAGTACAGGATGTGTATTTGAATTGTCCTCATACAATTTGGCCAACTTTTCTCACATCTTTTGAAGTTCAAATCCTCATACATGGTCATCTTTTCTCATAACATCTTTTGAAGTTTAAAAGCAGGGATCGGAGAGTCTGTCGTCCACGCGCCACCACTTCAGGTTTCAGTTTGTTCTGTTCTGTGCATGTCCTTCCGTCAACAAGAGGCCGTTCAATCACAATCCCAGAATTCAGAAACAGACGCTAGCTAGCACCGAAGGTGCAAGACATTAGCTCAGCTCGGCATAAATTATCTCCTGTGAAACAAGGTCAGCAACACTCAATCTATAGAAGACAGCAAAATAAATCATTTTCTAAGCCAACAAAGCTTCAGAGTCCACAGGTACTGCGTTCATCAGTTCACTACTACAGGTGCCAGAATGCAGAAAGCAATACAAGGCTATCAGAGTTTCGAGTCACATGCACTGCATGATAAAAATAAGTTATCTGAAAAAACTGAAGGTACAAGCATCATGCCATTGCAGACCTTATACTGGAACAAGAACACAGGCTCCTATCTCATCTCATAATATGTTAACACAATGCTTCACACGGTGATAGGAGAGCCCACACAGGAAAAGCTAGTACGGGCGATATCTCCGGCTGTGGCCTTCCCCGCCTCTGCCGCTGTCTCTCCGGTCACCACCCCTCCTGGGTGGGGGTGGAGGTGGCATTCCACCAGGTTGTTGCCTGTCAACAGAAGAACAAGCTATCACAAACTGCAGATATGTGCTCAGGTGACATACGTTGAGCTTTGACATTGTTGTAGAGAAATGGTTGTAGAGAAATGGTCTTACAGGACATAGCCAAGGCGACCATCAGGAAGCACCATCGGTACCATCCTCATTCCAGCCGGTGCTGGTCCTCTGCCATATATCATTGGCTGCCAAAAGTATTATGTTAATAAAGCAAAATAATACATAGTAGCAGTATTGCAAACATATGATTGTCTGAATGATTAGGTTGGATCACCTGGTTGTATGCAGGACCACCGCCACCGTAAGCCCCATACGGATCTCCCATGTAGCCACCACCACCATAGGGCGGAAGAGGATAATTAGGGCCTCCTCCGGACCTGTGTGAATGATCAGGTTTCTTATCTGCCAAAGGTTTGGCCATGGATACTTCCAGTACGTGACCTGCATTTAGTAAGCCCAAGGTTAGATCCAAGATGGATCTATTCATGATTAAGTACGCAGTTCTAGCAACTAAAACTCCTTTAATACCAATATAAATGCCGCTCAGGATCTAAATAAATAAATTCATGACACACAATTGTACTGCAAGGTGAGAGGTGCCCAAGTAATCAGCATCCGCAACAATAGAAACTGATATGATTAAAGTGATTCAACTACGAATAATTTCTATTAATTTTGTTCAAAAACAAATTCTGATTGTGCTGCTGCTATGGCTCTGAATATCACAGGATACTGGATGATAACAGGTAGAGAAGTTTACCATCGATTTCATATTTTTCACTTCCTTTAACTGCCTTCAGTGCACTTGATCTCTCAGCAAAGTGAACAAAGCCAAAATCCCTCTTGTGCCCAGCCTTGGCAGGAGGCAGAACGATTTTTGTGACCTCTCCATGCTTGTCAAACAGATCCTTGATCTTCTCTTTAGAAACATTCTCAGGTAGGTTCTTCACATATATAGTCTTCACCTGCATAGTTGCAGCAAATATTAAAATCCACAGTCAGAAGGAAGGGACTGATTGTAAATTCCTGCATATGAAAAATTACAAGCCAAGATTGCTCTAAAGAAACAGGACACACATCTAATAAAATTATACAGAGCTAGCACATGCTGAACCAATGGCAATTCAATTTGTAGATAACAAGCAAGTCTACACAATCAACAATAATTTTTGCATAGCCAATTCCTAAATATCAACATTAAACACACGCCACTTCAAAGATATAAGCTGACTAGTTCACCAAGGCAGAATATACCGACCTATAGATATATAGGCAATCTAGGAGAAGATTAGGCACTAGAAACATGCCCACATAGCACTCAGTTCTTCATACAACACTATAAACTAAGGCCTGATTTAGAAAAGGCCACTAGAGCTTTTATCAAATTACCCAAGTGCGAAATGACTAATCAGAAAATGCAACAAGGCCCAATACTTGATAATTCTTTTGGTTTTTCATTTTCCAGTGGCCAAATCTTGCTCCCAACAGATTATGACAGCAGAAAAGGCAAACTGAAATTCATTTATATCCAAATTGCTCAATTCATCTACGGCAATAGGCAGACTTGCATAAGCCTATCGTTGCAAAATCAAACGGCCTAAGAATTTAAACATAACGATACATATAGAATTTGAATTCTTCTTCTCAGCCCAAATATCTACCTGAGCAGATGCAGAAGAAGCATCTGTTGAACCCTTAGGCTCAGCCCAACTAACAGTCAATTGGCTCCCATCAACCTTGAAGCTTGGTGATGAAAGTTTCTGCCTGGCATAGTCTGCGCAGGCGTGGTTATAATACTCAACAAAGAGGAAGCCACGGTTGCGGTTAGGGTCATGCTGATCCTGTGCAACAGCATCTCATTATTAGTGAATCTGGAACTTGTGCTGTACAAACGAAGACAAGCAGCAAGAAACCACAAAGCACACCTTAAACATCTCAATGTTGACGACACCAGGTCCCTTCCCCTTGATAATGTTGGTCAGCTCCTCCTCACTCAGACCCTTGGGCACATTCCCAACAAACAGCCTGTGCTTTGCCTGGGACAGCGAGCACCGCAAAGTCCTCCCCTGCAGCACCAAAAACCATCATCATTGGATATAAGCGCATTGCACAGAACACATTACAGAATGTGGAAACTCGTGTTACACAGAACAATCAGCAGCTCGAGGGTCCTGCTAGTAGCTACTACCTTGTAATCCCTGTCTTGTATATCCTCGATAGCACGCTGTGCCGCATCCTTGTCAGAGAAGGTGACAAAGGCGAACCCCTTGTTCTCCTTGGTGTCCTTATCCTTGGTCAACCTCACCTGCCATTCCATTCATTCACCGCACATCACAATACAACTCCATGCATGTAACAAGCTGATGGTAAGAAACAGAGGGTTCGTGTGAAGCGTGAACAGACCTCGTAGATTTCTCCCAGCGGCTCGCACAGCTCACGGAGGTCATCCTCCGTGATGTCGCGGGGCAGGCCACCAATGAAGACCTCGGAGCCATGGGGCGGCAGGGCGAGCAGGTCGTCCCACTTGCTCCTCTCCTCCTCGTCCTCGGGCCCGCCACCGCCCCCACCTCCGGCGGCGGCCTTGCCCGTCTCAGCACCGCCTTTTCCTCCCCCGGCCGGCTCCGGCTCCGGCTCAGGCTCGGGGTCCATCCCGTCGCCGTCGTCCCCGCGGCCGTCGCCGTCTCCGTGACGCTCGTCATTCTCGTCGTCCTCCTCGGGCTCCTCCGAGTCGTCGCGGCTGCCGCGGCGGCGGTACCCGCCGTCGTCGTCGTCCATGCCGTCGTCGTCGCCCTCCAGGTCCACCTGCTCCTCCGGCTCCTCCGACGCCTGCCGATCCGACATCGCCACCGCCGACAAACCCTAACCCTAGAAAAAAATCCCCAAAAAAATCAGCACCAAAATCCACGGAGGGAAGAGAATACAGACGGGAAGTCGCGTCGGGCGGACGGAATCGCGGCGGATCTGGCGTCGGGAAACCAAAACCGGGGGGCTCGTGTTCGTTCGTTAGTTACCTTTGCGCCGGAAAAAACCTACGCGCGGCATGATTCATCGATCGATTCGATTGAAACAGGAGCAAGCAGTAGTAGTAGTATATAGAGATTGTTAGTAGTAGTAGCAGTGGAGCGATTCGATTCAGTTGGGAACAGCAGCAGAACGAATTGGAGGAGGGAGATCGAGGGGGAGGAGGCGGGGAGCTTACTGGAGTGTGGAGGTGGTGGGGGGTGGGGAATTGGGCTTTTGGGGGCTGCTGCTGCCTCCGCCACCGGGTGAGGAGAGACTCGGCAGGGCAGCCCGCCAGCCTCGCGGGGAGACTTTATAGAGGCCGGTGGAGCGTCCCTGTCGACGCCCGCCGCTGTGACTTCTTGCTCTGCCGCCGCTCGATTCCAGTCCAGATCAGATCCCCGCAACAGAGGGAAGGAGGGGTAATAATAAAAACAAAAACAAACATCAACTTTGTTTCTCTTGCGCTAGAAAAACATGACAAGTTAGGGGATGTTGTACCTTTTTGTCATGTGTTTTTGTTCCTCAGAATGGGAATATATAGAGTACATATATGATTTTGTTATTGTGATTATGTGTCTTGTCCTTTTAGTCTATAATAGTTTTTTTGTCACTTTTGCGATCTTATTTTCTCGTCCTGCGCGTTTTCATCACTAGATGATACCCCGCGCGTTGCTGCGGAGATTTGTAGTATTATATGTCTTTCATATGAGTTTGCGGCGATGGTTCCATTGGATCAAAACATTTAAGTGGAATTGAAGTAAACTTTTTTGGACAATCTTAACTCACATATAAAGATGTTATTGCTGAACCGTATACCAGTGGTGGAAAATCAAAAGAAGAACATACTGCAATGAGGATTAAACATGTGTGTGGCATCTAGCATAAATTTACTTATTGGAATCAAATGATCAAATACCATATAAATATAGGAAAATGAAGTAGTTAAGAGGAAAATACTGAAACTCCATACTAATAAAATCTACTGACTTCTTTTTATTGAGAAAATAATACTCTAAAGCGATGACCTGCAGTAGTCAGCCAGCGAGGCGGTAGATGTCTAGATGATAAAAAGTATACACGCACCCGCGGCTATTACGAACGTATAATACCGCACTAAACTAAAAGACAAAAAGCTTCTTGCATGCGGTTCACGCTTCTCAACTCGTGCCGCCATATGCATATCCTTCCCACGGCCACCGCTGCCATTCCTGCCCGGGCGTGAGTCTTTGCGGCGCCGCCCCCTTTGCTCCCCTCCCCCTTTGCCCCTTTGCTCCCTCGGATATGTGCACCTCCCGCATGTGTCACCACCTGCGACCATCTCGCCATGGCCTCGTAGGCATCTGCATCTTGCTATGCCTCTGCACCTAATGCCCAGCTCGCTTCACAGAGGTCGTTGCTACCATTCGCTTGTGGGATGTCACAATCGCCGGCCGGCCGTGTCTTTGCCCCGCTCCTCTACATATATAGCGTCGGAAGACTAATGGCCATAGTTGTTTTAGCTTCTCACGAAGACAAAAAAGACTCTGATCTGGTGGTATTATGGTGGGTTGGAGTGCTTGCGGCCTTGCGGGCTTCCAGCGACGTCAGTTTCATGGGAAGGAGAAGGGTCAGCAGGCGGAGGGCGGAGGGGCGCAGTGGCTTGAATGAAGGAGCTGCGGAGATGGGGAACTGTGGGCCATGCTGTGATGCTGACACGGCTTTACGAGATTTCAGAGAATTCCTTGTAGTGGGTTCCCCTATTTAGGTATAGTAGATGAGCATAACATCTAAAGAGGTCCAGAGTGAGGGTATTCTAGGGCTAGTTCATGGAATCCCACCTTCCGGTTCGCGTTTTCATCATGAGCATAACATCAATAGAGGTCCAGAGCGAGTGTATTCTAGGGCTACTTCATGGAATCACACCTTACGGTTCCTAAACTTTCGCTTCTTCATTCACTAATAGAGTGATTTTAGTGCACTATAATGGGGTGAGAAGCAGCTTGAATCATATGGTGATTGAATAAGGAGCAATGAATAGCTGCTTTTTTTTTTTCATCCTAGCTCGTTGGCTAAATGATTCAAAATGTGATTCATGTCAACTCCTCACTAGTTGCATTTATCTGTTTAGTTGGCTAATCTTTTGAGCCTAGCTCCATGGACAAAATCCGCTCAAAGAATTTGTGGGCATAGCTCTACCAAACATGCTTTTAGTGCTCATTTGACTATTTTGGAACTTTTGTTTTGCATTTGTTGAGTTCTTATAGTCATGCCATGTTGACATGCCGTATGAATATTACCACTGATCAGTTAAACCAAATACTTCAACTAAGTAAAACCTGCACAAATCAAACTGATTTTCAACAATAAAACGTCATATGTTTTATACAATGTTTAGAAGGGTTTCACTGCAACCTACTTCACCCAAGAAGTTAAAGGAAAGTCATGTTTATGTGTATTCAAAAGTATTTTCTTCCCCTCGCTGATCTCGTATAGCCATTTATGGAGCTAGCATTTTGCGTACTTTACTTCAAAGAATTTAATCCCCTCAAAAAAGACCACCAATCAGGGGACCAGAGGTGATGACATGTACTGAGTTAGGTCTCTCCCTCACACACACACAACAACAACAACAACAACAACAACGTTAGGTCTCTCTTTAGTCTACACATGGTCTGCAAGACGGGATGAAATGGCAGAACTATTATATGTGACCTTAATGCATGACCTTAATAGCAAGCATAGTTTTCGTGTGATTTGAACAGGGGAGCATGATGTGCATTATCTCGGCGTTCATTAATTCAATTCTGGTGGGCCGTGGGGCGTGGGCCGTCGAGCTTGAAGTGAGGTCCAGGTCGAATTCACGTGCTGACCGAAGAAAAAACAGCCAGAGTACTTTCAAGTGGGACCCCCTCTACATAACAGTTGAAGATCACGGGCTCACGGTTATGATATCGTCCAGGGTTGAAGAGCACGAGTGCTAGATAGAAGCACAACGGAGGTGCAGAAATGTTGAATTTTCTATATATTTTTTTGGTTGCATATGCCGTTTTCATCTTTTATTAAAAAAATCATGCCATGTAATAAAAGACTATATTAACTGTGCCCGTTGAAAAAAAGGTTATAACCTAGTACCTGAATTTTTCGGCCACGGCGGCCGCATCCTCCAAATGGGCCCAAGTGCTTGTCTTCTATTCCGCCGAGATATGGGCCGTTAAAGGGAAGGAGGCAACGCTTATTTTTAGGCTAAGTTCTAGGCCATTTATGTTGGGCTCTGCGGTTAATAATCTGGCCTAGCATCACAGCCCATTCTGGTTGTCACATAGTGCACGGGCAATTTGCACATGTTTTCAAACTATACATCATGCATGCACATGTTTTCAAACTGCTCCCAAATAAATCCTGGATGTCAACATCAAACTGGACGAGTCACTTTTACGATTCACACTTATAATATGGCA
>JADLZL010000947.1:0-10089 GCA_015844335.1 Chrysopogon serrulatus
AAGGATAAATATAGGTTTATATATGTATCAATCATTCTATTTGACTAGGCGAAAATACAAACTAAGAATATAAACTAAGAACGGTTCGCAAGCGGACGGATAATTATACCATTGTAGCATTTTACCTAGGGAGTTCTACCAGTTGTCGATTTATATTTATACCACGGGAAGGTCTTAGTAGGACTTATAACTATAACTTACACTATTGATGTCAACTTATACTATTAATATGAAAAGTAAACCATAACTAGAATCCTACTCATAACAGGGATAAGTCATGTGATAAAAGATATATGATAAATAAAGATCGGTCATCATAAATAGATAAACATCGAGCTCTTCTAGTCATAGAAATAGCTAGCCAATGGATAAACTCGGGAATAAATACTAAGGTAATTCAATAACTACATCAATGAATACTCTAATTAGTGCAATTACATCTAGCAATCATTGTTAAGTTAATCCTACATCATGATCACTCGTTGACATTTTCTAACGTCATATGAAGGATTCCACAAGCGTACAGAAAAAACTATTGTAGTATTTTTACCGGGAGTATTCCAGGTATCGTTATTTATATTTTACCACTGGGAAACAATGAATAAAGATATTGATAGTTCACCATCATGTATCTACTAACTTAGTATACTAACTAGACTAGAGTAGGAGGGTAAATGATGAATGATAGGAGTTATGCATAAATGACAATGCATTAACATGGGAGAATTCTATGATAAAAGAATAGATAGCTAAAGTGAGAGGACAACGGGAGAGCTCAAGGTTCCTAAATACTTCTCTATTACTTTGGTTCTATATAACTAATTCATGGGTAGATATAGCAATCACACAATAACACTTCGGGACATCGGAACACTAGTCACGGAAACGGGTGAGAAAGGACTAGGAAGCTCCGACTACGGTCCTACAAACACCAACCCTAACATGGTGGAATACGTCGGCCATCAAGGCTGTCACCACCTAGGGCTACCACAACTATATGTTGGATTGGGTGCAACCTCAGGTAACCTATAACCTAGACTCCATGTCTACACTATCGATTACTACTCTAGTCACATATAATAACTAGAGCACCTAATACAGGCGGAGATCCTATGCTAAAGTACAACGACTATACTAACCAATCAAATGCTAGGCATAAAAGTAAATAGAGAAGATAAAATATATTAAAGCATAAGTCTTACAAGAATAGATACAAAGATATACCAGAACTCTGATGACTCCTCTGAAGACTCCTCCGGAATCCGGGCGTAGCTCCGCTCTCCCTAACTCTCAACTAGAACTAATCTACTACATTGGAAAGTCTAGCCCTAATTCTCTAGAGATGAGAGGTCATCCATTCGAGGGACGCCTCTACATCTCCATAATAATGTGGTGCCCTCAGGAACGGGGGTCTGCCTCTTTATTTATAGCCCGGTGGGATGAACGTGCACCGTTGGATCAAACCGACTTGGGCAGCGGTGGAGATGCAAACTCTTAGGCGGTAGGAGGCCATCCGTCAAAGCGGGCCCTAAATGGACTCTGGAGGGCACCGGCCGGCCCCAAGTGGGCGCCGGCCGGCCCCACCCTGTGGCAGGTGGGCCCCACCTTCGGTAAGTCGCCTTCTCGTGTCTTCTAGTATTGGTTTCGATGTACAATTGATATCTTTTGACTCCGGACTCCAAATAGGATAAACCATATATCCGTTTCGATCGTCTCGACGAGCTCTTCACAATGATGCACTCCAAATCATCATTTGAGATACTTTTATTCTGTACAAAATTGGATATACCTGCAAAACGATCGAGAACAACACAACTCGTGGAACTCGTTAGAATCAAACCCTATAACTATGCTTTATGATTCATTTCATATTAATTCATGCAATAACTGATGGTATAAAATAGGCATTAAGGATCGTCAACACTCATCAGCCTCACCTTGATCCTCGTCTGCTCCCCCGCCTTCTTGACCATCGCCATCGCCGACGTCAATGGGAGCCTCGGCACGATGGCCGAATAGCTCCTCGGTGTCCTCGCGCATGTCGTCCTCGTCGTCATCTCCGGCCAACCCTCACAGCCGCCTCTCTTCGTTGTCGTCAACCTCAACCGCTTCCTCTTCGTAGCCTGGCATGGTCACGGCACGGCGTCCAGGTTCCTCCACGGCTACGCACGAACAGAGAAACACGTTAGATTAGAACAGAGGAACAAGAACTCGTTAGAACAGAGGAACAAGAACAGATCTAGGGTTAGGGTTAGCTTACCTTCCCAGTCGGAGCACCTGAATTGCCGGCGACGAGGACCACCCTGGTTCCTCAACGGAAGTGAATCCGGAGCACCAGAGTAGCCGGCATGTTCCGGTGAGGTCGACGGAGACGACGACGAGGATGACAACGAGAGGACGATGCTACATCGACGTTGCGAGATCAAGAAGAGGGGTGCCTTTAGCCGTGCCGTGTGCCAGCCACAGGTGGCGAGCCACCAGAAGGGGAAAAGCGGAGAAGAGCGTGTGGAGAAGAAGAACAGTGAGCAGTAGCGGAAACCCTAGACGAGAGAGCAGTGGGGGCTCGGCGGCTCGCAGCAGCCGAGTGGGGGGAAATGATTTAGGGATAGGGATGGGAGAGCAGAGGGCGCTCGGCTGCTTATATAGCCAGTCAATCCAATGGCTCTTTCAACGGTCGGATTGGTGGGGAGGATGGCCATCCAACGGCTGCGAGCGATGGAGCCGTGCCAAGGACGTGCTGGCCGCTTTCGGCGTGCCGTGCCTGGGCCGGCACTGTGGGCCGAAAGTGAGGCCCAGGCACGGCACTAAGACCGGGCCGTGCCAGGCACTGGCACTATACACTATGGGCCGGGCCGTACTTGGGCCGTGCTTTTTCGTGTCGTGCTCGGGCCGGCCCATAGTGTTAGTGCCAAATGGAAAATTATACTATATATCAACCAATTTTTTCCCCTGATGTTTTTCCTTGCCTTGTCTTACTGGTCAATTTTTTAAAAAAAATGACTTAGAACAAAACTAAAACATGTATAGAACAAAACTAAAACACATATAGCTACATTCTGAAACTAATGAAGTGTATTTTGGAGTAATGACTTATCCTCACATCATCGTTTTTGTCATGTCATTTATGCTACTGACACATGGGAGCCCTAGCTAGCACATCGGAGTGAGACACAGTACGTACTCTCATCAGGAATGCCCATTCTTGTTTCTGATTCCACCAACACCGAATTTCCTAGGTAACAACCTCACTAATATGTATAGTAGTATATCGTTCAAATGTACTGTGTACTACTATACCATCTCGTTATTTTGCTTCAGATCCCGACGCCCAGGAAGTCGAAGAATTGCACGTCGTCCTTCGTCTTCGCAACCCCATCACCGCCATTGTTGTCATCGTCACCACCAAGGTCTTTTCTCATGTCTTGACGACGATGGCCGTCCAATAACGTGACAGCAGCGGGCAAGCTGCAGTTCCTGATGGCACCGTACGTTCCTGTGTTGCTGAGGCCGCCGAGGGGCCCGGAACCAGCAGGCACCGCGAAGCACAGCGAGCGGGTGGTGGACTTCGTCGTCGTCGTCGCCGGCGGCGGCGGGAAGCTTCCGAAATGGAAGTACTGAAACGACGGCTGATGACGAGGCAGAGCGCCGCCGGTGGTGCCGTCGACGAGGGTGAGGGTCGTACCGCCGGAGGAGGCGTGGTGGTGGCGTCGGCGGCGCGCCATGACGACGTGCCAGTGGTTCTTGACGGCGTTGTCGGTGCGGCCCGGGAAGAGGCGGGAGATGAGCGCCCAGCGGTTGCCGTGGGCGCGGTGCGCCTGCAGGAGCAGCTCCTCCTCCGCCGCCGAGAACGGCCGCCGGTTGATCCGCGGTCCAGCTGGTTGAACCATCGGAGCCGGCAGCTCTTGCCTACGTATAGTATTTGAGATCAATTTGCATCCATGCCCATACGGCCATACCATTGCCATGCATAAACGGATCAGTCAGTAGCGCGTTACAGATTGTTTCTGAAAATTCATTTGAAATGGAAAAACTGGATGTGCATGCAAGAAAACCTACTGTCTATACTGTTGCAAACGTACATATATATTGTCCTTTTAATAGTTTGTACAGTATTTATTTTTTTCTGCAGCTCCAACATGTGGTACGTACATGGCATGATGAAATGAGAAGAAAGTTTGTAAAGTAGTGCAGGCAAAGATGCCTGGATGCCTCATGAACTTGAAATGAGCCAAGGTGACATGCATGTATACATATCCAATATATATAACTTATGAATCAACTTAATTAAATTCTCTCTCTCTCTCTCTCTCTCTCTCTCTCTCTCTCTCTCTCTCTCTCTCTCTCTCTCTCTCTCTCTCTCTCTCTCTCTCTGTGTATATAAATACAAATGATGATGATGAACATCGATTCCACTTTTCTTGTCACTCCATCTAAATTCTAAAACGATCATATATGCTAGAACTAGAATTGGCACAAAAAGCCTAAACTAAACGAATGAGATGAGCAGGGACGAAGCTATAGAAAATCAAAGAGTGGTGCACTTATCTTGTAAGAAAAAAAATATACGATATTGAAGAAACAAAACGTCAATTCGCATGGTGAGCATGCTTCATGTGTATGCATGTATGCTTTAAGAAAACGAAGGAAATTAAAAGAGTTCGAAGTTGATTCTACTACCTGATCTCCCCTCCAGATTCTCAGCAATGGAGTTCCAATTCTGCGGACCGTACTTGTCGACGAGCTGCCGCAGCTTGTCGTCCTCACCAGGCCGCCAGTGGCCCCTCGATGGCCTCGCCCTGGACTTCTCCATGTATTGCGATGTGTGGTTCAATTTCCCCAAGAATCTGATCGATGTGACGATGATGATGAAGAACTAGCAGTGCGACGCGTTTGCTACTTTGATTAGCAGGAGTGATGACAATAAGCTATCGATCTACTAGCCAAAAGAAGTATGGACGACGATGAGCATGGTAAATAGGAGGTCACTCTTGTTTAGTTTTGCACGACAAGAGAGCGGCTTAACAAGCCTCCCTCAATCCACCACCTATTATTTCATTTTATTTGGGGAGACATAGCCATACATACCATCTCATCTATGCATCTCACCAACCTCCCTATGCTAGTATGCTTGTTCAGCTAGCTATATATTGGCCCATGAACTATATATCCTGTCACAGCTCTCGTCAGACGACTAGAGCGCGCTTAACTTCCTTAACAATATTCTTTCGTCATCACTGAGATATTTCTATCGTATATGCAAGTAGATATGTCGTCTTCGGCATGTGTTGATGGCTCCAATCCAACCCGCTTTTGTTGCTAGTTGTTTTTGTAGTTTTAGTTGTTTGGGCTGGCTCTCAATTGTGCCGTTGAGGGTTTTTCACATTTCCTATACTTCGGGCGTCTGAATAGTTTTGTCTTTGTCCTTTTATAGAAAATTGTCTTTGTCCTTTTATAGAAAACACTTGTAATTTGTTTATTGTGATTTGTGCTAATATATTTGGAACGTTAGATGGAAGATCTGATGGTTGTAGCTGTCGTCTAAACAAATGCTATATATAGCATATCCCTTTTTTTGTTTTGTTGTACCCAGCCTGAGTTTCTTCTTTTTAAGGCAGCTCTCCTGTCCGATTGGTTTCGAGAAAAAATATGTTCTTATTCATTTCTGTGATTTCCTCACGACAGATCAACAATCTCTCTTTTCCCCATGTCAGTTATGTAACAGTAATTTTGAGTGCCAGTAAAATATATAGGAGTGTCCTTCATCTCAGTGTCCTTCATCTCGGACTAGTATGCTAATAATGCACACATATCAGGGACTATTTTTGTGTTTATAATCTAAGCTACCAATCTCTACAAGATGTTGTGAGTTCAACTTGTGTTTCATCTCTGCTGTTGATTTTTTTTTTTCTCGATTTTCACTAATGCTGGCAGTTACAACTAGAAAACGTTCTTAATTTAACCTCCATTAGTTTTAACATAATTATTGTTGTTGGTAGTAAATGAATTTATTTCTGTTTCTTTTTTGCATTGGTTACACCATCGTTTAAAAGGGAGTTTGATGATGCTGATGCTGTAACTTTGTGGTTTTATTATTGGCTTGGACCCACTTGTAAGCATTTGGCATTTGAATTATAATTGGTTTATCATTTGTTCAGCCTTACTATCAATACACAACAAACAAATGAATGGGGAGTCTTTATAAGAAACACCAAAAGTTTTCATGTTTATTCAGTTGTCATGTCGAGTATTTACAACGATTAGATCGAATGAATTGTGAAGAATAAAATATTATTTAATAGTTACTTTGACAATTATGTAGCTTTCTCCTAGAGAAGATCATGATAACCATTGAAACATGAAAGCATCATTGCAACTGCTGGTAATAGAAAAGCCATTTATGGTTACCAAATCCAAGCTTAAGAGTCTCACACTGTAAGCATGACCTGGCTTTTCTAAGAGTGTAGCTTTAGCTTGTGATAGTGAAGAAGTGTTTTCTGAGTATTGTTTATTGCAAAAAGTGGTGTGGAGTTAAACAAATGGAAGGACTACATGAATGAAGTGTTCTTGCGTTGTTGCGCTAAGTGTTGTTGCGTTGTTGCGCAAGTAGTTTCGTGTCTGGTAAAACTATGAATAGACAGTTCAGAGGCTGGCACGTCAGTATCGTGCAAGTCGCAACAATTTAGCATTTGTTAGAAGGCAGAACCAATAGCATTAGTTATCAGCTAACACCATGTAAACTGAGATTATTCTGCCTCTTAATAATTAACTCATCAATAACAAATACAAATTCATTTTGTTAGCTAACAATAAAAGATCAATTTTACAGCTGTTTCGCAGCCCAAAAAGGGAAATATTACGAATTGGAATTATATGCATTCCATAACTATATATGTTGCTTCAGGTGGTAAATGCAAATGCATAGAGGATCCATTATCTACTTTTTTTTTGAAGCCTCTCATATAGGTACAGCTGTAGTATCTGCTCATGTACAAATCACACCAACCCTACACACGCACACCACATTCACACCCCCTACACACGCACACCACACTCACACCACCCGTACACAAGCAAACCTACAACTACACTCAGAATACTAGATCGCGTCCTTCGTGAGATCACCAGATCCACCATGGATCTGTAGGCAACGGGCGCATTATATTCCCTTTATGGTTACACGCGTGAGAGGCACTGAAATTTATTTGGGAATACTATTCCCGGTGGGAAATCATGCGTTGAGCTGAACTCGAACGCAGGACCGGTTGGCTCCACCACCGGAGCTCAACCACTCGAACTAACGTTCGGTCCCCGGATCCATTATCTACTTGCTGTAGCTAAAATGACTTTGCAACTGTAGCACGTTTTGTTTGTATGTGGCAAATATTATCCAACCGTGGACTAATTAGGCTCAATAGATTCGTCTTGTGATTTACAATTAAACTGTGTAATTAGTTATTTTTTATTTACATTTAATGTTCCATGCATGTGGGTAAAAACTTGATGTGATGGAGATAGAGTGAAAAAAAATTGGAATCTAAACAAGGCCTAGGCTTCGAAGGTATTGTCACATATTTGTAGTAGTAGGCTGACTCAAAAAGGAGAAGCAAAGAGAAGCCCAAGTTAGAACCATTCTTGTTCAAAGGCAACGTTGAACTGAAAGGGACAAGCAACCAGTAGTGACCCAAAGCATAAAAAAGGATAATAAGAAAACTATCGAGCTAACCAAAGACCAAAGTACATCTCGACAACTGACCATGCAAGTTATGTTATGGTATAAACAACTTGGTTCACACTTCACAACAACTTATTATATATATGAGGTGGTTTGGTTCATGTGTGAATGATACACTTATACAAACCAACTAGATTTGTTCTACCTCATTAATGTGAATGAGTTGGGGACATAGCTCCTGCATCCATACTGACCAGTGATTCACTTTGTTGGATATTCATGGTCTTATAAATAAATTAACTAAATCATATGATGTTTCTGCCTTGGTAATGTTTGGATCCATTAGCTCAAAAAAAATATTTAGCTCATAGCTAATAACTGTTAATTTTAATTTTAGCAGAGGGCTGTTTGGATCCACCTGCTAATAGGTGGTTGGATAGTGAGTCAAAGATGTTAGCAACTTTGAACCTGTTAATGATTTACATCCGTGTGCATTGCTGAAATTATTGAATCATCTCATTCTCCATTTTTAGTTCACACTAGCATTTGAGATGTCTTCTATAATGCACAAGATATTTCTTTTACTAGTGGACATGCACGTGCGACACGCACGTGTGTACGAAGTTTCTTATGCAGTGAAGGGATGATAACATGAACCTTGCAACAAACATTCAAGAAAATAAATATTAATTATTAAGCCATAAATCTATTAGTGGTCTAATCATGGTATGATGCATGGTCAAAATTAATATCAAAATTCTATTTTGTCAGAAAAGACATCAAAATCTAAGATGCATTACTCTTGATTGAAATCATGAACAGGTTTAAGTTTTATTTCCAAACAATGCAAACCATACAAAACAGGTTTAAGTTTTATTTCCAAACAATGCAAACCGTCCAAGACAAGAACATGACTCTTCGCCACATAGCACGTATGCACAGTTCAAACTATCACGTCCGGATAGTTGCAATTAACCATTTGTTGAAAACAGTTACAAGTAATTGTATCCTATGATGACCATGCTCAGTATTATGATTACTTATTTATTTTATTAACCTTTTTGTTCTTGAGGAAAAAATCAAAAGAATATATCTACTAAGATGTTTAAATAAAAAAGTTCATCAGAATACCTGTACTGGTCTTCTCCAAGCATATTTGTTTCAAAAAAAAAAAAAAACTCTTCTCAAAGCGCAAGGGCACTGGATGTAATCTTGCTTAAAACAAGTTGCTTAGGGTGAAGCAAACAACTTGAAGAAAGAACTGCAACCATTATATCCGAACTGAGTGTAGTTTGCTCATGAATTTCGATGCACTACATAATATATAAATAACAGATCCACTTAGGAAAGAAGATTTGTGATTCTCACCAGAATTTTTATTGCTCTTTCCGCCAATGCTCCCGCTTCAACTAATCTGCTGCACAAGTGGTGAGTACATGTTTTGTGAGAAAAATGAACCTTGTTGAATATACCTTGAATTCACAACTATACATATATCATATCTTCATGATGTGCTAATTTGGATGGGATCCCTTCTGCATCTATAATCTATTCTAGCTATAATCTATAGTTTATTGTTAATGAGTTTCTTCAAGTAATATACAAAATATTTATATATATACAAATATATTAAATATTTTTTGAACTGAACATATAAATATTGAAAAGCTAAATATATATGAGAAAATAGTATGGACTTAATCGGACCGGTCCATGAAGACAAGCTACTTGGTGTAATATGAATTACTCCTTTGTTTCACCCCTAACTTTGTGACAATTTGCACATATGTGAGGTTCGTTAATTTTGAAATATCTTGAAATTGACGAACCTTTTTAGGAGAATAGGTTTTCTTGCCACCGGTTGCATTTTGTATCTTAAAAACCTCATCAGATTATCTGATCCATCAAGGTGCAGTTGTAATCAACATCAATGGGATATCATTCAAGTAAAAAAAGAGCGGTGCCCAAAATAACATTGAAAACACAATAGAGATTTCACATTTGTTCCTTTTTACCTGATTCATCATAAAATCGAAAATTAATAGTAATGGAACTAATAGTTACCAGTCTTTCTGCTAATAATTAGCAAATTTATTAGCGGATCTATTTAGATCCACTAATACTAATTTTTAGTGCTAATAAATCCAAACAGGCCGAGTGTTTGATGGGTTATGATCAGTTGACTAGATGTAGTGGACATAGTTTGTTTCATACTAACATGCAAAAATCATTGTTATGCAGCAAGAGAATTTATCGCACATTTACATCCGTGTGCATTGCTGAAATTATTTAATCATCTCATTCTCCATTTTTAGTTCACACTAGCATTTGAGATGTCTTCTATAATGCACAAGATATTTTTTTTATAAAAGGTACATAAAATATTTCTTACAAATAAAAGTCAGTGATGGCAAACA